>JAVJIF010022948.1:0-83867 GCA_038442645.1 Agave tequilana | reverse complement strand
ATTCAGAGGAATCGTGAGGAGTAGTTCCAGAGCCTTCACGGGAAATTCAGACTCACTTTTGGTTATCATTGTGTATGTTTAGCATTTAGTTTTTATTCCGCATTATTTGTCCTACATTAGCACTACACCTATTCACACCCTCTAGTGTGTATTTTCAATTAGTATCAGAGGTAGCACTCCTGATGTTCGTTTTAACCACCTAAGAGTATGATTTTTTGATTGCTAATCTAGTCTATTGCTTTGCACACATATTAGTTTACACTCATGGATTTTCACGCTCTACCCATGTATGATGTTTCAAACATCGATATGTGAAAGTTTAAGATGAGTGCTTACCTCAAAGCCCTAAGATTGCATGTTTATCTTACCGCTACTAAGAAATCTTATCTTGATAATGACAAGTACTTAGGTGTTAATACACAAGCCATAGATGCACTAAAGCACACACTTGGTAAAGAATATTTTTCTCTGTTTTCTCATTGTGATTCCATTTTTGCAATGTGGAACACATTAACTTCTCCCAAGAAACAAACGACAAACGTTTTGGAGAAGAAATCCATAGTAGATGAGTCTGATGAAGCATGCTACATGGTCCAAGGGAATGATTCCATTGAGATAACTTTGGCATCTTGATGATTGTGCTACCTCTTCTAATGATCATGATAGCACGGATGCACATGCATTGAATGAAGAGTTTTTCATGTTTTGTGAAAATTTGCTTTCGAAATATAAAGCTTTGAAAAATAAAAGTTTTGATTTAAAGAAGAAAGTAAGAATTTGCTTACAAAACTTGATATAATTTTACAAGAGAAGGTTGAGGTTTCAAATGAAAGAGATTCATTAAAAATCCAACTTGATCTTGCTCTAAAAGAAAATAAATTTTGAAATTAAAAATATTTTATTGTTGTTTTGAAAAAATAATGTTTTGTCTTCAAACTTGATTTTGTTTTAAAAGAGAACAATTCTTTAGAAAACAAAATTTCTTTGATTTCAAAAGAATTGGATTTAGTTTCAAAAGAAAACGTTTCTCTGAAAAATAATTTTGCTTCTCATTCTTGTAATGCTTCTATTATTTTACCTTCTAGTGATAAGAATATTGTTTCTCATGCTTGCACCATGTCTTCTTCAATTATTGAAAATGATATATATGTTGAAGAAGAATGTTGATTGTTTGGGCTCCACTTTGAACCAATGTGATATAAATCATAAGAGATTGGAATCTATATTTTGTAAGAAACATACTCCACTCCACATGTGCACGCACACCCGTCACGGCATACACATGCTCATCATGCTCACACCATGATTCTATGTATGCCAATGTGTACACTTGTACACATTGTGGACGTACGGGTGTTCTTGCAAAAATTTGTTATGATAGATTAAATGATCTAAATTTTGCAAGTAAGAATGTTTGAGTTAGAAAGGTGCTAACCCCCATGGACCTAAGAAAGATTGGGTGCCAAAATTCATCCCTATTTTATTTGATATAGGTATCGGCTCTCACAAAATGTGAGAGGATTGATGCCTTGGTGGTGAATGCATTTAAAGTTTGAAGGTCAAACAAAATTGATGCATCGCTTTCAAGGAAGGTTTGATGGAAGGAACACCATATTTTGGAGAAATAGAAACTAGTCCTACTGGTATTAGTAACTATCTCTATTCTCCTTACTTGTTTATGTTTACATGCTTTCTCATTATTGTTTTTTAGCGCGTTTGATTTTTATGTTCATTATGGTAAAATGAAAATGATTATATATACATATATAATATTTGAGATACACCCATGCTTATATGAATCATATCTTTGTGTTCTCAATTATTGTTTAGCTATTCTGTATATCTTAGTGTTAATAATACTTGCATTTACACTAATTATCTATATAATGTTTTATGTTTTATGTTTCATATTTTGATTACATTTTTAGATGTAATTTTTATTAAAACTTATGATTATACTTGTACAATCAGTGAGCTACACTTGATTCTTATGTTTGGGTGATTTATTGCTCATGTGTACTCATTACATGTATTTGTATAACCTAGTTTTGATGATTTTTTACATTTACACTTGTATTCCCTATTTTGTACATGTTTTCATAATATATATTTAGCTTCATGCATATGTAAATTTTGATCAAAAATACATGATATATATGTTATATTCTTTAGTCACTTATATTAAATGTCATATACTCTTTTGGGGACTCATTTCATGTTTGAATATATATATATATGTGTGTGTGTGTGTATACTTTAGTTTCGACAAAACATACATATACCTTGAAGTTTGTTTAGTTTTGATGAAAATGTTTTTGTTTCATGTTCATGAAAAAAGGAATTTATTTGTTTTTACTGAGCTTCATTATCTTATCTCCATGATTATACTTATTACATGATTCTTGTGAACTCTACATATTGTTTACTTATGATTTTGGATTCATGAGAATCTATGTGTTTCATAACTCTTTGAGTCGATGCTTGTATAATTTTCATGTTTTCATGAGATAAATATTTGTTTTTTATTCCCTTCTTGAAGGATTTCGTAGTAGTTTTCTAAATATCTTAAAACTAGTTTTGTATTCTTCTACTGGTAGAGTTTTCAAACTTTGTTAATATTAATTTCAATTCTTAATTTTGAAAACCTCTACCTTCAAAGGGCGGTTGGTTGGGCGACCATATCTTGTGTGCCTTACGGGCTGTTTGGATTCAAGGAATGGGTGGTGGAAGTGAGGAAGTGGGAAGTGTTTTTCTCATTTCCGCTGTTTATCCAAACACCGGAAAAGGAAAATGGAAAAAGTTCTTTCCTTCTCTCTTTTCTCCTTTACACAACGTTTTCCTCACTTTCAGAGTGCTACAGTTAATTTTGTGGTCATGTAAATCTCATTTGTAATAAGTTGTAGCACAAAACAGTTAATTTTTTGCTCCTGTAAATCTCACTTGCATTCTAATTATAGTCTAATTTTTTATTTTTTTAATTAATTTTTAATTTAATATTATTTTGCGGTCAACTTTGTAGTCAACTTTTTCACTTTCACTTTCACATTACCATCCAAACACCGGAAAGACATAACATTTTCCAAACCACACTTCCCAACAACATTCAAACACCAAAAACTTACTAACCAATTCCCAAGTTCCAAAGGGAACTATTACCACTTCCTCACTTCTTCACTTCCTCACTTCCACCCTTAACCAAACAGGCCCTTAATGAAAATCTCTTTAAACAAGTGCATGAAAAGGTGATAGTTATGAGTTATACACTTACATATCATGAAATTTGGTTTTTGTATACTCATATTTGTTTTCTATATATGTATGCATCATATTTCAATTGGCATTTATTTATCTTACATACATATATATGATTTCTTGTGCTAAATTAAAATGTTCATACATATTCTTTATAGTACAAATTGATTTCATGCTTAACTTAATTCATGTTCTTAATGATAATTGATATCTTACAAGTTTATGCATTAGTTTTATTGTTATTTCATAAAGAGCGAGAAAAAATTCTTGATTTATCTTTCAATTAGTATCTTACTCCCACTTTATGAAGAAGAAAAATATTTTGTTTTGAAAAATGCTAACATTTTCAATATTGGTATCAATAACTTTCAATTGGTATTATTCTCAAATTGGTATCTATATTGTAAAATAATTTTAGTATTTACTTAAAAATTTTAGTTTAAAATTTACTTTCAATGGTATCATTTCTTTCTATTGGTATCAATTGGTAAATGATTATTTTTTTCTTTAAATTGGTATAAAAAATATGTTTTTACCGATATCAAAATATTGTATTAGTTTGTATTGCCTCTATGCAAGGGGAGCTTAACATCTCGTTCACATATAGATTCATGATGAGTGTGCTATATAAAGAAAAGCTTAACCTCTTTTCTTTATATAGTACACGTGTGTAGGGGGAGCTTAACATCTCCGTCTATAACATTGTATATTATGCTTATACGAGTTGGGGTTTAGTCATCTCTTCTCCGTGTAATGCATGTATGTAGTGGGAGTTAAGTTAACATCTTTCCTCTTCATGAATGTATATCGCATGTAAATCTTTCTTGTCTTTCTTTGCCCCTTTGTTGATGAGTGACAAAAAGAGAGAAGAATTTGGGTTTATATATGCATGTTTTCTTTATTTGTGCATATATACATGTGTTTTTATTTATGAGCTTTATTAAATATCATTGGTTTTTAAGCTACATTGAATATCTTTATGATGGTTTATTGCTATGCGTGAGTTAAGAGAGAGTTTCTATGAAGCTTATCTTTAATCCATGCATATATACCTCATAAGTTTTGTCATCATAAAAAGGAGGAGATTATTAGCCCAAAGGCCATTCGCTTGAGTTTTGATGATGACTGACTTATAAAACTAAGTTATTAATGATCTTATGTTTATATAGTTTCACATATTGATCAAGATCTCGCAGGTGTTTAGCTTCAACAAAGAATTCAAAGTCAAGTTTTGAAAGTATCACATGTTGATTCAAGAGCTCGCGCTTCAAGATCGTATCTAGAACTCTAGAGGAGTCAAACTCTTTGGATCGAGTTTGGATCGAATCATCTTGGAGATGAAAATCTATAAGAAGATTCAGCTTAGGTTTATCTTTAGTTTAGAACTTGTGTAAGGATAATTTAGTTTTGATATGCTCAAGTATACACACGCACACAAATTCAAAAGTTTTGGTTTCGGTTTAACCGCTTTATTTTTGAGTTTATTGAGTTTCAAGAATATATCTTTCACTTTCATGAATAGATAGAATCAAAACAAGTTTACATGATTTATATGTATGTTGGATTTCATGCATATGCATTAATGCTTCATATGTTTAGAAAAACTTATTTTTATGTATCTAGTTCATGTGTTTAAAGTTTTATTTTAATCAAAACTTATTTTGAATTTATTATCAAAAATAAAGATATATCATTCACTATGGGGCCGTTTGTTTCGCGTAAAAGTCCGTAATTCGTAAATGACTTACAACCCAGTTACAACTGCGGCGTTTTGTGGACTGTAATTCGTAAAAGACTTACACAACCCAAACCCCTCACTTGCAACCCAATTACCATCCACTTACAACCCATTACAGTTAATTTTGTGGTCATGCAAATTTGTATTATTTTTTTATGTTAATATTACATTTTTTAATATTTAGCATTTTTATTATTTATTTGCAATATTAAAACTTTTTAAATCACCAAATAGTTAATTTGTGATCAACGTTTTCATTTACGACTTACACATTACGACAACCAAACACCGTAAAACACAATACACTTTTCCACTTACAACTTTATATTACCAACCAAACACCATAAAGCTTACATGCATGTAACTCATTTACAACTGTAAAAGACTTTACCAATTACAACTTACGAATTACGGCAATTACGACAACCAAACAGACCCTATGTGTATTGGATTCTATTCATGCACACTATGCTTCAAATGTATTTCAATATCTTATTTTTGCATTTATACAACTTAAAAAAATTGATTTTCCATTTAAAAGTTGATTTTGGATAATACGGTTTTTTTTGGTTTAAGCCTTAAATTCTGCCTCAAAATTAGTTCAAATAGCTTATAATATGTATTGATTTTTGATCACACATATTTGTACTTCAAATATTTATACGAATTTTATTTTGTGGAATTTATGGAGTTTTATAGGAATTTTTAGGTATTTAAAATCCAAATTTCAACCTTATAAAACAGTTTTCTGGGCTGCTAACGGCGATCAAAGCTGAGATCGGTCGACCGACCAGTCAACCGATGTGCAAAAATATGAACAAGCTTTAGCGATCGACCGTTTCAGAGAGCTTGCTCTCTAAATTTGGCCTCGGTCAACTGAGCAGTTGATTGACCCAGAGAGTGTGGGCTCTTTGGTCGACCGAGTGATCGATCGACCGACAGGCTTAGCCTTGGGGCGATCGACCGACAACCTCAATGGTTAAAAATCTGACCATAGACTGATCGACCGGGCGATCAACCGACATACCATTCTTGCCTGGTTCTGAGCGCCAACGGTTATATTTTGGTTCCCCTATAAATTGGGGTCCTTGAGGCAAGCTTTTTTCAAGATTTTCAAGAGCCAAAATTTCTATCTTCTCAAGAGTTTTTAGCAAGTTTTTAACCAAGTTTTAGAGCTTTAAAATCATATCTTTATTTGTTTTTAAAGTTTTGAAAAAAATCAAAGAAATACAAGTTTTGGGAATTTTATTTTGTTCTTCATTTTCTCCATCTATTAAGAAGTTTTTTCCCAAGTGTTTTCTTTGTAGTTTCTTTTCCAAACACTCAGTTTCCTCACATAGTTGAGCTTTTCATTACTTATTTATCCTTTAGGATCTTGAATTGTGAGAAGAGTTTTGTTTGTGATCTTTGAGATCACCAATAGTGTTTGTGATTTTAGTGATTCACTAAGTTTTTGTTGGCCCAAAGGCCATCACTCTAGTTTTGATGATGATCAACTCATATAGTTATGTTTACTAATGATCTTGTGTTTAATTAGTGACAGATTTGTTATCAAGATCTTAGTAGGTGTGGAGCTTCAACAAGGATTTAAAGTCATATTTTGGAGCTAGCACCGGTTGATTCACGAGCCTATGCATCAAGATCACATCAAGTACTCGAGAGAAGTCGAGCTCGTTGGATCGTATTTGGACCAAGTCAAGATGATGAGAAGACTTCAGGGGAAGACTTCAAGATCAAGACTTGTGTCTAGGTATAAGATTTTATTTTTATTTTAGTTAAAAATGTAAAGGATAGAATAGTGGTGGATTGCTCAAATACATTTACACACACACTTTTGATAGTTTTGTTTTAGAAAAGAATGTACTTTGGAAAAACATTTTGGTTTTTGGTGTTTTCTTATATACATGTTTTAATCCAAAACCAAGTTAGAGCTTAATATCAAAACTTAGATATTTCATCTTATTTGTGTAATGGATCATATCCATACACACTATGCTTTAATGAGTTCAAAATATCTAGTTTTTATTTAAAGGAGTTTTGGAAAAACAAGATTTTGGAAAATACAAGTTTTCATTTGAGCCAATATTTCCATATTACAAAAATAGTCCAATCTTTTATAACATGCCTTGATTTTGTGCAAGCATGTTTGTTTATCAAAGTATATTGGTAAACTATTTTTGTAGATTTTTATGTATTTTATGGGATTTTTATGTGAGCCAAAGATAAACTTTTTAATCCCAGATTTCTGTTTTCTGGCTTCAGCAAGTCGACTGTATAGTCGACTATACCTGAAGTCGGTCGACCGGACCGGTCGACCGACGTGCACGACGTGCACGCCTTGACCTGGCAGATGGCCGGTCTGCCGACACTGTCGACCGGAACTGAGAGCAGTGCTCTCTGTTCTTTTGGGTCGACCGGGCGGTCGACTGGAGGCTTCAACGGTCTGATTTTTGACCGTTGGCGGCGACCGACCGAGGTCTGACAGACCCCAACGGCTAGTTTTTTAACAGCCTATAAATTTGGGGGTTTGGTCATTGTTTTTCACCAAGATTTTGAGAGAGTTTTCAAGCCAGTTTTTCCTATCCTTTTAAGAGGTTTTCTCCACATATTTGAGAGCAAATATTTCCCATTAAAAGGAGAGTTTATCAAAGAGTGTTAAAAGAGATTTTCTTGAGTTTTTCCTCCACCATCTCTTTCCTTATTTTTCTCACAAACACTTGAGCAACCTATGAGCTATTCATTCTATAGGAGTGTTTTTGTGAGAGGATTTTAGGTGATCAAGAGTTGTGATCACCAAAGTTCATCTTTGTTTTTTGAGGAGGCGGACGTGTGTGTTCGCATTGTGTTCGGGTCTAGTGTGGACTTGGTGTTTCGAGTTCGGGTGCGAGCTCATTGTTTGAGGTGCGGCCTCGGCGAGCCGGTGGGCTTGCGGTGTGTACGGGCTAGAGAGTCCGAGAGTTGTAGGTGTTGCGGCACCGGGTGATCCATTGGGATCGATTATAGTGGAAATCCTTCGTGTGTCGAAGGCGGGGATGTAGAGCAAGGGTGCTCGAACCTCGAAACAAATCCCTTTGTTTGCGATTGCTCACTCTCTCTCTTTTTATCTCTTGTTTATATCTTGCATGCTATTACTTGTCTTATCTTTACATGCTTGATATATTGTGTGCTCATTGATATACTTGCTTGGTTTGTTTGCTAACACTTGTATTCAACCAAGAGAGCCAACGCGGCACCTCAACCAATTCAAGGGGAATCTAGAGGAGTTTGTCCAGAGCCTTCACGGGGAATTCGGCAACACTCTTGTGTTATACGTGGTGTTTAGTTTAAATAGTTTGTTTATGTCATAATTGCTTTTAGCTTCTACATTATTGGCATTAAGTGACCATTAGATTAGCCATCACCTATTCACCCCCCCTCTAGGTGAACCTTCAGTTTTTATTTCTCTTTGCTTTGTGATTGACTTTGTGTCTACCTCTTATGTAGAAGTGTGAGAGAGAGCTAGAGTTGTGTACTCCCATTTGTATCGTTGTAATTCCTCAATGGAGGTCATTTTGTGGAAGGTCCTGTGTGGACATAGTGGAAATCCTTCTGTGTGAAGGCAGGGATGTAGAGCCGCGGCTCAAACCTCGAAACATATTTTGTTGTTTGCGTTTGGATCTTTCTCTCTCAACTCTTATCTCTTTATATCTTGCATTGTTATCTTGCTCGTACTTGTATGCTTGATATAATTTGTGTGCTCATACTTCTATTAAACAAGAGAGATATTAGAGCACCTCAACTCATAATTTAGAAGAATCGTGAGGGTTAGTTCCAGAGCCCTTCATGGGGAATTCAGACTCACTTTTGGTATACATAGCGTGTGTTTAGCATTTAGTTTTTATTCCCTGTTATTTGTCTTAGATTAGCACTACACCTATTCGCCCCCTCTGGGTGTACTTTCAACACCTGCACCACATTTGCATGAGTTGCATGGTCACAATACACGACAAACGATAATCAGCAATTATAACTATCAGTCTGCTATAGATTCTCAGAAGCAGTAGCAGGAACTAACAATAGGTGACGATGTGTTGATTAGAGTACACACAGAGAGATTCCTATTATGGACTTTGAAAAGGCTCTATCTCGACACAGGTGTCCATACAGGATTTTGAGGAGGTTTGATTCTAGCGCCTATGAGCTCGATATTCTTCGTGATCTTGAGATTAGCCCGGTGTTCAGCGTCAAAGTTCTGACTCGTTATCACACTTCACGGGCCACATTGACTTTCAGCTTGTCCATTGCAACAACCACTACTAAGGAGGCCTATCACTGAGGAGTTTGTTCAGTCTTTCCCGGCTTAAATTCATCATCTACGCCGTCGCCATTCGCCAGTGGCGAATTTTTCGAAGTAGGGAAAATTGATAGAATCACTAGTGGAAATCTTTTATTTAGGTTTTTTCTCTTTATTTTAGGCTATGCTTATTTTACTCCTTCGATTTAGTCCCTTATCAAGTACAATGAAAGATTTCTAGTTGTAAGGGCCTATAAAAGGCCAACTGTTGTAGTTGTTTTTCTAGTTCAGTTGATTTAAAAATTAAAACATCTAGCATTGCAAATTAGTTTACTTTGTTGTGAATCTTTGCATGTGAAGTGCAGAGAGGAAGAAAAATCTCCTTGGTGAAATCCTAAATTCATCTTTATCCTCTTCTAAAATTCTAAATTTTCTTTCCGTCTTTCTTCTTCCCCTGCTCCTGTTCTACATCAGATGAATATATATTAGATAAAAGTTTCATCTTATTGTCCAACTTATTACGTGAAATTAACATTGTGCTCTTTAAGGATCCATTTAAGATTCTCTATAAAGAAAGTTTCAAACATTGACTAGATATTACATAATCCTCTCTCGTACTCCTACCGCAAGTCGCTCTATCTTATACCAATACATATAACTCATATCTATAAGATTTCTCTATAATGGAGAAAAGAACTAAATCATTTCTATAACTCATAAAATATTATCATTCTCGTTACATATTAGTCATATTAATCAGTTTATTTATTTTGAAATGGTGACCGTGTCTGAATCACATCATAAATAAATAACAGATATTACATATCACACATCCTATTAATCCACGACAACCGATGTTGAGATAAACATGAAATTTAGGTGGTTCCGCATTATAAACCTTGTTGCACCTAGCATCTCAATTGCTGTTAGCAGAGACTACTATTAAACTCAAGCAATTGATAGGTACTTCCTCGATCCAACATGTTTGTTTCTTTCATTATTGTTCAGCCTACGATTCTCACCAAACTTTTAATCAAGCAAACTCCATTTGCGCTCAATAAAGGGGCTGTTTGGATTCAAGGAATCCGAGTGAAGTGAGGAAGTGGGGAAGTATAATTGCTCATTTCCCTATCTATCCAAACACCCGGAAAAGGAAAATAAGAAAAACCCCTTTTCTCTTTTTCATCTCTCTTTTACACAACCATTTTCTCACTTCCAGAGTGCTACAGTTAATTTGTGGTCATGTAAATCTCATTTATAATAAGTTATAGCATAAAACAGTTAATTTTTTGGTCATGTAAATCTCACTTGCATTCTAATTACAATCTATTTTTTATTTTTCTTAATTAATTTTTATTTTAATATTATTTTGCGGTCAACTTTGTGGTCAACTTTTCCATTTCCACTTTTCATTACTATCCAAACACCGGAAACGACAAAACATTTTCCAAACCACACTTCCCAACAACCATCCAAACACCAGAAAACTTACTACTCATTTCCCTTTTTCCTAAAGGAAATAAATCTTACTTCCTACTTCCTCACTTCACACCAATTCCTTAAATCCAAACAGACCCAAAGATGCCTTTTTGTGCTCTTCATTTGCGCCATGAAGAGGCTCTGTGATGACGGGAAAAGAAAGTTCTCATATTTCATTACTAACCTGAGTCTTTAAAGAACTTACTATCAACTATACAAAGAGTTCTTCAAATGCTAGATGATTGTGCACGTGCATTGCACATTTTTTATCACATATGTCACATTTTCTTCATTTACTTTTAATAAAATTTTGCTTTTTAATGTATTTTCATATTCATGGTATGCAATGTAATTAACGAAGAAAATGAAGAAATTGACAAATTTATCCAATTAAATTCAAATATTCAGGGGATCTATTCAAATCTAGAGCTTTTAGAAGTTATCTTATTTGAAGACGGATTTATGAGATGAGATAATACCAGTCTAAATTCAAGGAAAAAATGAATTTTTGAAGACTCAATTGGTTTCGCTGAAGATAAATGGATATCTCGTCAATTCTAGAAGACAAATTGAAAATCTAAGATGATAAATGAATAGAGAGAAGATCACTGGATGAGATGAAGCAATCATATTTGGAGATAAGAAGTAAATCCAAGTAAATTCAGATTCTAAATCAATTTAGACTTGGATTCAGACTGTATATATTTTAGTATTTTAATCATACTTTTTCGCTATCGAAACTCAAATCTGATCCTTCAAGGTGATCCAGAAAGAAGACTTAAAAGGCTACAATTCTTATGTTGATTGTTGTTTTCAATTCTATCATTTGATAAGCAATATTCAGCAATCAACACGCCAATAAACTGTAAATCAGAATTAAATTTTCACATAAAATTCTAGACATATCAAATCAAGTTTGGAGATAAATGATTTAAATTCAGAAATAACTTGCTACCCAAGTCAAGAGATATGATATTATCTTAATATCCAAACCACTAGACCAATTATGAAATTTTTAACGCAAAAAAAATATGACACATGGATAGAAAATAAGTGTCACGAAAAAAGGAAACCTTTGTGTCTCATCATAACATTCACATTCTTGTAAGTCTTATCTTTCTTTATTCTAAACCCAAATACTTTTCAATTGCTCCGTATTATTTTAGATAAGCAACAAAATTTGATTATATAATATCCCCTAATTGAAGATGGAATCTAATAATTCTAATGTAACTTTTTTTTTTTTTGAGAGAACTCCTAATAGAACTAGTCACCACTCTTCCCTTCTTGTTATTAATCATTGCATCAGAATCAACTTTAAGTATTCAATAACATCATAATCTTTCACTTTTTATCAACCATTTCAAGTGTTTAGCTCAAAAATAACTTGCCATATTGATCTTAATCTTGGTTTATTAGTGCGAGTAGAAAAATTTAGAGTATTTATGATCCGTCATCTTATGTCTACTGTTGACACCAGCGTAGAAGAAACATGAAGAACATACTCTTCAACATTAGTAAATGATTGCAAAGTCAGATGTTTCAAACAAATAGGGAGTAACAATCAAATAAACTAATCCAATATTCAGTAATAATTGAAATTCAGTAATAATTGAAAAATAAATATCATCAAGAGAAACATGTATATTCCTTTTTTTTTTCCTCATAAAACAAGTAAAGTAAATTATAGGTTGAGTTCCTCTAACTAAGTAACTTCGCGCCAACTTCACAAAAGTTTTTTTCTTCAGATATTAGTGAAAAAATTCTAAAAATGAAAAGTTCTCATTAGAATGTTAAAACAATACAAACTTTTATGTTCCATCATACATCTCATGTTTCTCTTTGTCTTATCAGCTTATTGTTTTAAACTTAAATATTCTCTTTTCATTTGCTCATCATTTTAGACATCAAGTAAAATTTCACTGTAGAAAGATCTCTAATTCAGAATAAAAATCTAATAACTCTATAATAGAACACTCTTGTCCTCCCCCTTCTCATCAATTTTGTCGTCCATTGCATCAAAAATAAATTTTAAGTATCCAACAAGATTAATATTTTCTACTTTTATTAACCGTTTCAAACGTAACTTAACAGATTAATATTAATTCCTGATGCATCAGTGGAATAGAAAAAAATACAGAGGAAAGAGAAGCTGTTGGGCTCCTTACACATCTTCGCATCTAACACTGACACAAAAGCAATCAAAACAGGCACTCCAGCTTCAATGGATCCTCGCCAAACCATACGTTACAAGAGAGAGAGAAGCGATTACGGGCCTGTTTGGTTAAGGGTGAAAGTGAGGAAGTGGTAATAGTTCCCTTTGGAACTTGGGGATTGGTTAGTAAGTCTTTTCTGGAATTTGGATGATAATATGAAAGTGAAAGTCAAAAAGTTGACCACAAAGTTGACCGCAAAATAATATTAAAATAAAAATAATTAAGAAAAATAAAAATGGACTGTAATTAAAATACAAGTGAGATTTACATGAGCAAAAAAAATAACTATTTTGTGCTACAACTTATTACAAATGAGATTTACATGAGTAAAAAATTAACTGTAGCACTCTATAAGCGAGGAAATAGTTGTGTGAAAAGAGAAAAGAGAAAAGAGAAAAAAACTTTTTCATTTTCCTTTTCAGTATTTAAATGAACAAGAAGAATGAGAAAATATACTTTCCACGTCCTCACTTCCACCAATTCCTTAAATTCAAACAGCCCGTACATATAACAACCCAACATCGCATGAAAAAATTATATTGCCATGATTTCACCCAAATTTGTGACATCTCAAAGGAGATACGGGCAAAAAAAATGTGTAAAATGCATTCTGAGAAGAAATGAGAGAAAAATCCTCATGTCACCATCACCAAGGCACGCTCCCCCATTTCCAAATTCCAATATTTCTACAACGTAGGCAAGGAAGAG
Organism: Agave tequilana; assembly: GCA_038442645.1. Classification (NCBI taxonomy): domain Eukaryota; kingdom Viridiplantae; phylum Streptophyta; class Magnoliopsida; order Asparagales; family Asparagaceae; genus Agave; species Agave tequilana. Next base: position 70,201 of record JAVJIF010022948.1, on the reverse strand, counting down.
GGCGTGGGTACGGCAGATTGGTGTTAGAAGAAGAGCAACACAACCCCTCCCTCCCTCCGTCTCTCCTCTCTCATCTCCCCAATTGTCATTCCATTTCAGATACACTACAACAGCACCAACAAATTCTTTGATCCGATCCCATAAAAAGAAAAAGAGGAGAGAAATAAAGGAAAAAAAAGGGAAAAAAAATTTCCCACCAAAATGAAGCCCGTTCATGCCCCAACAACATCATCACAAGAATCCGCCGCCTCCTCGTCGTTGTCGTTATCGACCCTCACATCCGTCCCCTCCGCCGCCCCGTCGGGGGCCTCCGCGGCCCCCGACGACCCCTCCGCCGCCCCTTCCACCTCCGCCTCCGGCGGCGGGCCAGAGTCCGTCTCCGTCGACCGCCGCAGCGGCGGCCACTCCGCCGTGTGCCGGTGGACCGTCGCCCATTTCCCCCGCGTCAAGGCCCGCGCCCTCTGGTCCCGCTACTTTGAGGTCGGGGTTATGACTGTCGCCTCCTCATCTATCCTAAGGGAGACTCCCAGGCCTTGCCGGGCTACTTCTCCATCTACCTCCAGATCGTCGACCCGCGGGGCTCCTCCTCCTCCAACTCCAAATGGGACTGCTTCGCCACGTACCGCCTCTCCGTTCTCAACCACGCCGACGACTCCAAGTCCGTCTCCCGCGACTCATGGCACCGATTCTCATCGAAGAAGAAGTCCCATGGCTGGTGCGACTTCACCCCGTCCTCCACCATCCTTGATCCCAGGGCCGGATTCCTCACCCCAAACACCGAATCCGTCGTCATCACCGCTGACATTCTCATCCTCAACGAATCGGTCTCGTTCTCGAGGGATATGGGCAATGAGGCTGCCCTGCAGCCCGTGCCGGATGTGTTGAGTGGGAAGTTTACATGGAAAGTGCACAATTTTAGCCTGTTTAGGGAGATGATCAAGACCCAGAAGATCATGAGCCCGGTTTTTCCGGCTGGGGAGTGTAATTTGAGGATCAGTGTGTATCAGAGCTCAGTGGGAGGGGTTGATCACTTTTCCATGTGCTTGGAGAGCAAGGACACGGAGAAAACAGTAATCCCAGACAGGAGCTGCTGGTGCTTGTTCCGCATGTCAGTGTTGAACCAGAAGCCGGGGCTGAATCACGTGCACCGGGACTCTTATGGGCGATTTGCGGCAGATAATAAGGGTGGGGATAATACTAGCCTTGGTTGGAATGATTATATGAGGATGTCGGACTTTGTTGGGGCGGAGGCTGGGTATTTGGTGGATGATACAGCAATCTTTAGCACTTCGTTCCATGTAATAAAGGAGTCTAACAGCTTTACGAAGAATGCTGGGGCCGTGATGGGGGGAAGGGGGCCAGTGAGGAAGTCGGACGGGCACTTTGGGAAGTTTACTTGGAGGATTGAGAATTTCACACGGCTCAAGGATTTGCTCAAGAAGAGGAAGATCACTGGGCTTTGCGTCAAGAGCCGGAGGTTTCAGATTGGTAATCGTGATTGTCGCCTTATTGTTTATCCGAGGGTAAGTAAGATTGTCTTTGTTGCATGCAGACTTTGAGTTACTTTTGCCAATGCTAACAAGAAAGAGGAGGGGCTTAACATCTTAGAGCATTCTTTTAAGCCTGTTGTTTGGTTGATCAGGAAGTCATAAGAAATAAAAGTTGACAAGAAGTAGAGAGTATGGCAATTCTGTCTGTTTATTGTATGCACCAAGAAAAATACATTTTCAATTGTGTAGTATACAAAATATTGAGTTCATTTTGTCTCATACTCTTTTAGTAACTTGACAATGGACATTAATTTCTTGACTAATTCTTGGTCAAATTGGAAACACTCTAATAGAATAAATTCGTAGCTTGAAAGCCCTAAAGAATTCTATGTACAACTTGAATTTGATGGCTTACACAACTAATATACCAAAATTTTCAATCGAACCCTAGTGAGATGAGATAGAATGCTCATTTCTTGAGCATATTTACTAAATCCTGTGTTTGGCTACACAGGTGAGAGGAGTAGAAACTAGAAAGGGGGGCAAAAAGAAGATGAAGAAGATCTGAAATGTGAATGTCATCTTTATTTTCACTCACATAAGGAAGGAAATGTGAATGTCACCTTGCAAAAAAATTGATTTTACTTTCCCCTTACATTCTGTCATTTGCCAAACAAGAAAACAAGTTATTTTAATTCACTTTCTTTCCTTCCAAGTAAACGTAAACCACCAGACAATGACATACAATATACTTTGATGATGAGTATATTGATAGCCTATAAAATTTACCTAATTTTGATGATTGATATGGTTTGGCACTTAGGAAATGACTAATGGCATTTGGGGACTTCTTTTAATATAAGCTTAATTTTGTTATGATTGGCAACTGTATCTCTTTAGCATTGCTTCATCAAAAACTAGTCGGCTTTGATGGCTTATGTGCTTATAGAAGCATCTAGTTGAAAGGAATAGTTAGGGTGTAGGGAAGTGACGAAATAAATTGCTTTCCCTGGTTTTGGTACTTCAATAATTTTCCCCACATGAAGGCAGTGGAAACAGGTTAGAAAAGATTATATTTCTTGTCATCTTTCCTATTTCTCTTACTATGATACCAAACACAGCTTGACTTGTTTGCAAATTCTTGAACTTATTTAATTAGAGGCTTTACTTGTGTAAGCAGTAAACTCATTGAATTACTCCCTGTTATCTCTATTTTCTTGTTGATGGGCACCAGGGCAGTCTCAACCACCATGCCACCTCTCTGTGTTTCTTGAAGTCATTGATTCCCGGAACGCATCCAGTGATTGGAGTTGCTTTGTGAGCCATCGGTTGTCAGTAGTAAATCAGAAACTGGAGGAAAGTCAGTTACCAAAGAATCACAGAACCGTTACTCCAAGGCTGCAAAGGACTGGGGTTGGCGTGAGTTTGTGACTCTAACAAGCCTCTTTGATCAGGACTCTGGCTTTCTTGTTCAGGACACTGTTGTGTTCTCTGCTGAGGTTCTTATATTGAAGGAAACTTCAATAATGCAAGAATTTGGGGACGAAGAATCTGATTTATCTGGTACTAGTTCAGGTTCTCAGATAGATGCCATTTGGAAGAGAGGGTCGTTTACTTGGAGGGTGGAGAACTTTTTATCCTTCAAGGAGATTATGGAAACTCGAAAAATCTTTAGCAAATTCTTTCTAGCTGGTGGTTGTGAGCTGCGAATAGGTATGAATAGGTTTTTCACAACAATTTATTTCTAATGTTTTTAATTGCTTGTTTTCTTTTCTCTATGCAAGAGATTTATTATCATCAAAATGCAGGCGTCTATGAGTCATTTGACACTATATGTATATACTTGGAGAGTGATCAGTCATCTGGAAGTGATCCTGATAAGAATTTTTGGGTCCGGTATAGAATGGCTGTGGTTAACCAAAAGAATCCCTCAAAAACTGTGTGGAAGGAGTCTTCCATCTGTACAAAAACGTGGAACAATTCAGTTCTCCAGTTTATGAAGGTCTCAGATATGCTGGAGTCAGATGCAGGGTTTCTTGTTCGTGACACTGTAGTATTCATTTGTGAGATCATAGATTGCTGCCCCTGGTTTGAATTTTCTGATTTGGAGGTGAGACTCGAGGCCAGAATATATCTATTTGTTTTGATAGGTTGAGATTGTTTGTGATTATTACTTTTGCTATCTTATATTGTGGTGATTCACTTTCTCCAACCACAACATGGGTGCTGTTTATCAGAACTATGGCCATTTTGTTTTGTCCTCTTAGCATTCATCCTGTGCAAAAACAACTGTAGAATCACATCTAAGATGACAAGTAGCTGTTTTCTATTCCACCCTCTGACTGGCTTTTCTGGTGCATTGACATCTAGATGTTAATTTATGTGAAAAATTAAATGTTGTTGCTTGCGGAAATTTGATTATTGGGTTCAGAGCGATGGATATATTTTTGGTCTTGAAGTGATGAATTATGTGTATTTAACTGTTTCTAACTGGTTATTTGGTTTTCATATATATTTCTCTAAGTCTGCTGCTTTGACATTTTTACTGCATTAGCGCACGTGACCTAGCGATGTCAGTTTCGATCATATTGCTTGCTGTCTTTGAGTCCTGCCGCAAAAAAGTGGTTGTGTCCAACACTGAGTCAGCAGCAGCTGGCATGAAGTTTAGAGAACATCAACATTCTGTAGCCCATAATCCGAGCACATATGTGCTTAGTCCCTTCCATAAACAAATAATTTATCTGAAAATGAGAGCAAGGCATTCTACAATTTATAGAGAAATCATAAGACTCAGGTTAGCAGAATATTCATGACATATTAATTATAGTTTTTTAATACACTAAAATAAGTATGGTGATAATGAGAACATGCCATGGTTGGTACTTTGTTAATTAGGTAGTTGTTTGTAAAGTGAGAATTGGCTTTTCATTTATGCAGATATTATATTCCTTAAGTGATGCTGAAAGCCTGAAGCCTTTTTGAAGTAATACTTCTCTTTCGACATATAAGTTCATATTTGCTTATATGCTCCATGTTCTGATATTAAAGTGACTACCCTACAATATATTTGAGCTAGGGGCATATTATCGAGTCTCTATGTTAACTGAATTTAGTTTCAGCTTTGTAGTCTTCCTACAGAATATCTAGAACTTTACATATTCGCAACATGAATCAAATTCCTTTGTTTAGCTGCTATCTGATAGAGTGGCACGTAAGTTTACTGGTGCTAAGAAAGATGTCGTCTTTGACTTCCTAACTAAACCTCTAATTAAACCTTTCCTGGTTTGTCATCAGCTCTGCAGCTTGTTATTTTCTTCCCATGAATAACTACCTATGGGAAAGTAAAAAGCCTTCACAAAAGCAGTTTATTGTGAAGAACTAGTTTTTGAAAAGTAGAAATGCTTTCATTTTTTTTTGTAAAAAGACACATAACTACGAAGTCTATGCACCATAAACTTCTTGCTTCGGTTACATTTTATTAAGATCACTGGAAGCCCAAACACAAATTGCTATTGCTTCCTTTAATGTTCTCTGTTGAGTAAAATTATAAACTTAGTTATTGTGAAATGTCATTCAGGACATGAACTTCTATTAGCTTTTTTTTTTCCTGTTAAGATTCTGTAGTCATCAGCATCCAGGTTGCTCTATGTAGGGCATGGTTTAAAATCTCAATATCAGTATTAGTATAGATCAATGATTTTTAGTATCAGTATCATCAATATCACAACCATAAATATCAGCCATATCAAAAATATTTGGCTAGATAGTGGCTGATATTATAGTGTCAATATCGTATTAGGTACCTCAAATCGGATATGATATTGCCCATATATATCGGAATTGACGATATTTGAAACCATATTGCAGGACTTCCAATTTCCAAATTCCAACATGATATAAGACAAAAAAGTGTGAGGAGTTTCATGCATGCCAAGTGTTAAAGATTTCTATTGATCTGCATTAGTGTTGAGGATACTTGGCTTGTCACTTGGATTACAATTTACAATCCTTCTGGGTCTTGGAATGTGAGGAGTGCTAGCTGTTCAAATTGGAGTTTGAAGAGAGTTAGCCTGTGCGTAGCTTTGGTTGTTCCAGAATTCTAAACTTGAATTGACTGGATACATGATTCTTGGGCCATATCCTTCTCTTCAATACAAATCATGTTTTACTATGCAGGAGCCTGTCCTTGAATCAGTTACATTTCCATCAAATGATGGATTTTTGTAATCCCAAAGTTTCACTAGAATGATGATACTACATAATTATCTGTAATCCCTCCAATCCCCTCCTCTTCATGTGTCTTAGCAGTTTTCTCCTTACACTGTTTCTTAGACATGTTTTGCTTCCTGCTTTATTTTCCACTGTTTTCTTTTTGACGTTCATCTGTACTTTGCTGGCAGTCACAACCTCAAATGTAGGCATTAATCTCACATGTAAATGCCCTTGTTTGACAGCATTTCCCAAACAACAACTTCATTATTAATTTTTTGAGCTTCATTAATTATTTCTGAAAGTTGGAGATGATGATTTATGTCATCTAGTTTCTCCAGGGATTAGTGGAGGAGTTTCATTGTGGTGATTATTTTCTATTTGAATTTAGGCTGCCAGTAACAACTGTAAATAACTGATGTATAATTGGCTCTATTTAGAAATTTTCACTTTCATATTTCAAGCTGCCTCTTACTTCGCCCCACCAGACATCTTTCTCTTTGGGAGTTTGATGCTGCCTCTTCTTTTTGATGTGTGACTCTGTTCTTTTCCATTTAGACATACTCATAGAAGTTGTATTTTTCAATTTCATAGTTTAAAAATGATGAAAAGAGGAAAATATATGCCGATGGATAGGTCCTGGCCTTGTATAATACTGTATCACTGAATTGTGTCATAAAGTACCTCAAATTATGTACCTTTACTTGCTTTCCAGATATTTTTGAATGTTGTTCCTTGTTTGTTCCAAACATTAAAGTCATTGAAAAAAAAAAAGCCAAGTGTTTTGGGTTCAAAAGCACACATGTCATGCCAACTTGGGCTGGTAGGGCTACCCAAGTCAGGTATTTTTTTTGAATATCATACATTGGTCTTCCTTGAAGAACTAATATATTTAAGAAAAAAATAAAATATCAAAAAATCCTAAGAAATAAGAAAAAAATAAAAAGAATACAATTTTTTTTTCTGATTTGATTGATCGTTAATCTGTATGATTGAATTGAGTTGTTGCCAATTTGTGTTTCTTATGATAAGGCATGTAGAAAGTAAGAAATATAAGTGCGAAGTTACAATCCAATTACATGTGTGCGTCTTATGCATTTTGATTGAAACCCTTCTAGAATTTCTCATTTACCTCAAGCATGTCAAAATTGGCTTCATGTGTTGTGGCAAGGGCGAGTCCTTTACACTTGTTATGCTCATCTATGGCTTATTGTGTACATGTACGAAGCAAATTCGATGGAAGTAAATTTCGATAATATTCTTTTGTCAGATACTTTGCCTCGAGCATATCAAGATTCCTAGTGTTTTAGATTTGGGTGCAAGTAACGTTTTTGGAAGAACCTCATTTTCTTCTTAAAGGAATTTTGACATTAATCGTTGTGATTCATTTTTATCGAGTAATAAGAAGTCTTGTGCTTTCTTTCCTAAATGTTTAAGACCCTCTGTCTGTCTCTCAAACATGCACAAGCGCACACAGTGCACGAACACACAGACCCCCCCCCCCCCCCCCCCCCCCCCCCCCCCCCCCCCCCCAACCCAAAAAAAAAAAAAAAAAAAAAAAAAACTCCCCACCCACCACACGCGCGCACAGCCACACATGCCCTCCCGCACTCATGCATACACATGCGCGTGTGCACCACACACACACACACAAATAAAAAGTCTTATGTTTTTAGTTGCTTAGCTGGTTCTTCTATTTACTCAGACTTATTATCGCATTTTGGCCAAAACCATATCTGCTGGGTCTGTGATACTTGTACAAAGAGTTTGAGATCTTCACTATCTGGCTTGTTAATTCGCCAATGAGGTGGAACCTTATGCTGTGAAACTGTTATTTTAGTGAAAGCACCTCTGTGGGAGGTGATTTAATACTTTCGTAACAAAGTTTGACACTTTTTATTGGCAAAAGTTCATATCATGGACCAGAAAAAGGTAAAATGTCATGATGGGACATTGCTTTTTGAGGGTGCTTCTGAATAAGGTCATGGGGAGTGGTACCTTGTGTTCATGTCAGAGACAACACTAAAGATTGTGTATGTAGGAGTAGAGCACAGCAGCTGTACTGGAATCCTCCTTGTCTTACCCCATCAATAGCAGTTCATTGGTATATGAGTTGCCATCAATAATTCTAAGTAAGAAGCAGTGAATCATGTATTATCAGATGATTCTATTTATGGTCCACCCTTGTCGGTTTATCCCAAATGGGTCACCATACTGTGTGCATGAAGTGGTAGAATTTTGATTGCCGAAGACACATTAACTATGCTTACATTTTATCTAGAAATTCGAGTTTCTTAGAGCTGCCTCCTACTTCTTGAGAAGTTAGTAACTAACATTAATAATAATACCCATATGAAAACCATGCACATGGTCTTATAAGGAAACAACTAAGCTTGATGATGGCCCTTTTGAGTTCTTAAAGAGCTTACAGATTTCTTGTACACTGTCCTATTAACCTGTTGATAGACTGATTTCTTCAACTATTACTTTTCTGTTAAAACTAATAAATAAGGGAAAGTCAATTGTGTCCATCATATATCTGTGTGTGAGCTGAGTCTTTGAGTATATCCTAGTTCTAGCCTAAGCCATCAGCAGATCATTAAGCTGTAGAGTTCTGATTGCTGGAAACAGTTTGGATATCAAAATCACATTTTTTACCTACAGCAGGGGGAAATGTACACAACTGGGTGCATGATCTTATATGACTGTAAATAAGATAATCACAGTTTCATTCAGATCTTAAACAGCTGATGAATATCTTGCGCATTTAATTCCCATCTGACCTGCTGTACAAATTACTTATTCAGATCTCCAGGAGATTTGAAATTGCAGAATTGCAAACGTAACATTATGACAATATGGTCATTATAAGGGGAGAATTAAGCTCAGGACACATGTTATTGTATGTTTGTACAGTTATATGTTTTTCTTTTTTGCTGGCATGGGCATGTTTTCCTGTGACATTGGTGTGTTGTGAAGATCAAGAAGAAATATTACATGTATCATGTATGGTTTTTCAAGTACTCGGGTCCTTTTATTGGAAAACATACAAGTGAAAAGAATCAACTGTTTAAAAAGATAGGTCTGCTCTCAATTCTTTACACACTTTAATCGATGATGGCTTACTCAATTACCTCTGTGGATACAGGGCTACAACTTGTCACCAATTGAAACTTAAAGTGGAAATCACATGAACTTTATCTCCCATTTTTGGGAATGATGAGTAAATATCCTTCCAACCTTAGCTTATCAGCTTATGTTATAATAAAGAGTGAAATAAAGAGAATACAAGGCTTTCCAACTTATATGCAGCTGTTGTATGCACCTTCAGCATTCTAGCTGTTGCTGATGACATCCACCAATCTTATAGTAAATTTGTACGCATTTGACATGCATTTGTATGATCAGCTGGGTATAAATAACCATCACGTCACATACAAATTAGTCCTCTTATTTCGATGTGCTTTAAATAATCTGGTTAAATATTCCTGATCCTGCAGGAAACTATCTAATCTGCTTCTCTTTCTCTTGCTCCGGTCCATGTCTCATTTTAAGTTCTGCCTCATTGTATGATGTTTTTTTTTATGAGATTTCACTTTTTCTTGGTTATATTCTTTTTGTGTTTTCCTGGTATACGTTACAGAGTCTTTTGCATTGGTTTTGGTTTCTGATTTCTGTAACTTTTTTCTCACATATTTGGGTTTCTTCATTCCCCTTGTCAGGTTTTGGCGTCAGAGGATGACGAGGATGCATTGTCAACAGATCCCGATGAAATTATTGATTCTGAAGACAGTGAAGGTATTAGTGGAGATGAGGAGGATATGTTCCACAATCTCTTATCACGGGCGGGTTTTCATCTTACATATGGTGATAACCCTTCTCAGCCCCAAGTTACTTTAAGGGAGAAACTCCTGATGGATGCTGGAGCCATTGCTGGATTCCTTACTGGTCTGCGTGTCTATCTTGATGATCCTGCAAAAGTTAAACGCTTGCTTCTTCCCACTAAATTATCTGGGAATAATGGGAGCAAAAAAGATGCCACAAGGGGTGATACGAATTCTCCAAGCCTAATAAACTTATTGATGGGAGTTAAAGTTTTACAACAAGCTATCATTGATTTACTCCTGGATATAATGGTCGAGTGTTGCCAACCTTCAGAGGCAAGAACTGGTTATGAATCTTCTGATACAAGCTCAAAGCCATCTCTCGATTCTAACGGAGTTAGCACTCCATCAGAACGCCGCGGAGATGGTGAAGTAGCAGAACGCACACAGTTTCGTGTGTATCAAAGATTGGAATCTGAAGCAGATGAAATATCTCAATCTCATGCAGTTCAAAGCTCAGAGCTGAGTACAAATGGAATACCTGGCAAGACCAATCCTGAACAGGCCATTTGTCCTCCGGAGACATCTGCTGCAGATCAGCCTGCAGATGATAGCTTCATTCGAGCTCCCAAGGTAGTTGTCTTATTCAAAAACTTAGATAAAAATTTCTTCTTTCTGACTGTTTACTGATGGTAGGACATTTTTCCATTAGACAAAATGGCCAGAACAATCTGAGGAGCTATTAGGATTAATAGTTAATTCACTGAGAGCCCTTGATAGTGCCGTACCCCAAGGATGTCCTGAGCCAAGAAGAAGGCCTCAATCAGTCCAAAAGATTTCCCTTGTCCTGGATAAAGCTCCTAGACATCTTCAACCAGATTTAATTGCACTGGTGCCTAAACTGGTTGACCATTCAGAGCATCCGCTTGCTGCTTGTGCACTTCTGGACCGCCTTCAGAAACCAGATGCTAAACCATCCTTACGGTTACCGGTATGATATATGAATTCCTTGTCATGCATTTTGCATGCATGTATTTTGACTGAAATGATCTACGTAAATTACTGAGTGACTGTGGTAGCTCTCGAAATTTCAAATATATACTTGATTGATTTTATAGTAATGTATACTGCTTAGTTAATATTTTATCCCCATGCAGGTTTTTGGTGCTCTGCGTCAGCTGGATTTTGGCAGTGAGGTGTGGGAACGGGTGTTATTGCAAGCTTTTGAACTTCTGACAGAATCTAATGATGAACCTCTTGTAGCAGCCATGAGTTTTGTCTTCAAAGCTGCATCACAATGCCATCATCTTCCCCAAGCTGTAGGCTTGCATGCATCTCTGGACTTGTATTCTTTTCTTTTTATCTTTTAATTACTTTCTCTATTCTTGCAGCCTTCTCTCCTTTTCTTATACATCCTTTTTTATTTCTTCTCTTGTAGGTCAGAGCTGTCCGTTCAAAGTTGAAAAGCCTGGGTGCTGAAGTTCCACAATGTGTGTTGGATGTTTTAACAAATACAGTACATACTTGGGGAGATGTGGCTAAAGCTATTTTAAGGGACATTGATTCTGACTGTGAGCTAGATGGAAATTTTATGACAGCACACTGTGGTATCTTTTCTTGTGGAGTAAATGGGTTATCTGCCGAAGAAATGTACGCGGCGCAAGAACAGGTTGTAGATAGTTGTCATCATTTGTCAGATGTCTACATCATGATAGAGATGTTATCCATACCGGGCCTTTTCGTTGATGTGTCACAAGTCTTTGAGCGAGCTATAGTGCGAGGTGCCGTTGGGCTAAGATCAGTAGCCATGGTCTTGGAAAGGCGCCATTCTAGAAGATTATCTGGTAAATCTAGGCCTATTGTGGATGATTCACAGGACAAGCTAGTCCTTGTGGATGGGCAAAATGAATTGTTGCCCATTCAAGACGACGATTTTACACCAGTTCTTTCTCTTGGTGAACTATTATCTCTCTCCAGGGACATCAGAGTCCAGGACTTCGTGAGGATGTTATATGCTATTATGTATAAAATTTATTCAGAGGAGCAGTATCGAGTTAGAATGTTGAAGGTGCTTGTTGACCGTGCAATAAGTACTTCAGGTAATTGTCGAGCAGCTGATATAGATATGGATGTTTTAGTGTTCTTGGTAAGAGAGGAAGACGGGATTGCCAGACCAGTTCTAAACATGATGCAGGAAGTTGTTGAGCTTGCTCAAGTTGATCGTGCTACTCTTTGGCACCAACTATGTTCTATTGAGGATGAAAATATCCGTACTCGAGAGGAAAGGCAAGCAGAACTTTCCAATTTGGTACGTGAAAAAACTGTTTTGACCCAAAAGTTAAGTGACTCAGAGGCAACTACAAGCCGTCTTAAGGTACCTTCTCTCCTTTTTTATTTCTCCTTATTACTTAGACAGCTGATTTGAAACTGTAATTTAGATATTTTTTGAGTGACACTTTTGTCTTTTAATCGGAATGGCAGTCTGAACTAAAGACAGAAGTGGAACGTTCTGCCAGAGAGAAGAAAGATCTCTGTGAGCAAATACTTGAGGTAGAAAATCAACTTGAGTGGACGCGCTCAGAAAAGGATGAGGAAATTAGGAAGCTTTCTGCTGATCGGAAAGCTCTTCAGGATCATCTTCATGATGCTGAAACACAGCTTTCTCAATTGAAATCTCGGAAACGCGATGAATTGAAGGTAACTTAAACATACCCTAGTAAAATAAAACGTTTCCCTCTAGAATCTTGCATTTTGTATTGCAGAAAAGCTTTGGGTTATTTGCTTGTGTAGTTTACGATTGTTGTCCAAATAGGTCAATATAAGCCTTTTGGAGGGCACATAATAATGCACATGCCCTCAATAGCTTTACATGTATTCAAGATTTATTGAGAACATGTAAAATTAGCTGCTGCACTTTCTCTTCTTTTCCATTTATTAGTCTCACAACCTAGATATTTGTACTGTATGCGGCCAAAGTTCCCCTATGTTGGCTATTCAATTCAGTCATTAGTACATGTGATATTCACAAGTAGATCATGATTCACAAAGATGGCATATCCCGAATTTTGAAACAATAATGATTTTTGACACATGTTCCTATGTGATGACAAAGTCTTTGATTAATATGCTTGTTCAGTTTCATCTATAAACTATCAGTTCCTTTTAATTTTTTTCACCACTGGAACTAGGCTCTCTTGGGAAGTATGTTCTGATGTTATTAAAAAAAAGTCAGGCCATTTCATAAGAGGATTGGGGGGCAAGTTCCTTTTCTTTTTCTCTCTTTATTTCTAGTCTCTAATGGTTAGTTTAAGTCTTCCCGTCATAATTAATGACGCAACATCCCGTATTGATTTAATTAGAAATATATTTGCATCAAGCCAAAATTGGATTGAACCAGCGCTTTGTTTATCCTTCTCATATATTTGCTTTCATCGAAAAGTATTTACATGTAGATGCCTACATTATACTTGAGCCTTGTAAAGTGCTTAAACATAATTAGTTTTTTCTTTCAGTGAAGGATCTTCCGACATTAAGAAATATTTATTTTTGTATTGTACTTTTTCTAAAATCTGAAATTCTGAATGCCTCTAATGAGAAATTTTTTTTCTTGGTCTTAACAATCTCTGTTCTTTTACCTGGTAACTTTGTTCATTAAAATTAGTATAATAGTATTTAATTTATTTAGTATACTCACTTTTATAAATAGGTGTCTTTTAGTTTTTGTTTTTAAATGATAGTAAAAACGATTCATAAGTACATTTTAGCTTTTGTGTTATGGGTCTTGTTAAACTACAAAAGACTACATCTTTATTATATATCAACTTTTTTGTCTTGGGTACTGTTAAACTACGAAAGATTACATTTTTATTGTATAACAACTTTCTAATATGGGTACCGTTAAACTACGAAAGGCTACATCTTTATTATATATCAGAGAACTACAAAATACAATTATAAAGAGTCACGAGTAATCTCCTCTTTATATAGACCTTACAAGATTAAATCCTACTTAAACTATAACTCATAATACTAGGACTCCAAATACTATTAGGACCCTATAATTGAATAACTTTATCAATTAAATAATTTTTGTTATATCTAGTCCCCCCCCCCCCCCCCCCCCCCCCAACCAAAAAAAAAAAAAAAAAAAAAAAAAAAAAAAAAAAAAAAAAAAAAAAAAAAACCACCACCACCACACCTTCCCACCCTCTCCCCACTCACTATGGTACAATATTGAGAGTTTGTCCAGCAACCCACCCCCCCACCCACCCAAAAAAAAAAAAAAAAAAAAAAAACCCCAAAAAAATACTGCTGCAATACTCTAGCGTTACTGTAGCACAGCAGGAAAACGGAAGGAGAAGGTGATAGTGATATGGGTGATGGAGGAAATAGAGGAAGAAAAGGATGGTGGTGGTGGTGTAGGTGATGGAGAAGAGAAGATTCACCTACTATCTTGAATTGCGAAAGACTACATATTTACTATATATCAAGAGAACTACAAATACTATTATATAAAGTCATGGAGTAATTTACATGGACCCATACAAGACTAAATCTTACTCAAACTATTACTCATAATATTATTAGGACTCGAAATACTATTATGACTTTGTACCCGGATAATTCTATCAATTAACTAATTACTATTACATTTGACTAATTTGATTGCTTCTAGGTAGTATTGATATAATTTTAAAGTTTTTGTGGGGATTTTTTTTTTGAAACCTGCTCCTTCCACTAAATTTGTGACCATTTCCTTTTTAAGTGTACCGTTCATCTACGGTTATATAAAAAAAAAAACTCTCATATGTCTTATTCAAAGCTTGGAAATTTGGCTGATATACATATGCAAAGGAAGTGTCTTGATCAGATTTTGAGCATTCTGATCCTACCGGTCTCGCATAAAATAAGCATAACCTGCTCTGCTATAATTGGACTCCTCGCACTTGACATTCATCCAATCCCAATCCAGTAACTAACAGTGAACCCAGCTCTCAGCAGACACCCCTGGGACGAGGCATCAGTCGGCTTTATTTCTGCTATACACAAGCAATTGCCTTGCACTGAGTTTCACCCTCAAACACAATCAAATTGCTATAAAAACCAAAACACCTCCAAGGAAATTTGATTCCTTCCCATAAAGCTCCACATGCCCCTGCAGCAATGATCCCCATCATCCACAAGAATTGAGATTGAAATTGGTTTGCAGGAAGCTCTGTAATTGAAGTCAAACATATCAACAGAAGACGAACACAGAGACAAATAGATGATCAGCATGTTCAAGAGAAGTGTGGCACCTGGGGCAATTGTAGAGATCTGAATCCCCCCTTGCACAAAGAAATGATCCAGTGGACAGGACACCTTGCACAACTGTCAAACTCCACACCGCAGCTTGTTGGTAACACACACTTCAGACTTCCAATACCGTATCAAGAAGTGCTCTGCCCCATAACCTAATTCTTCGATTAGTAAATTATAGGCAGCAATGACTTGTGAACAAACCAAGCCGTTGCATGTGCCCACAAAGGCATATCAGGAATTATGTTCCATGATACTGGCCCAAAGAGGATTAGTTCTGTCAGGACTCATTACCGATTATCAAGTTTCCTGTTCCTTGCCTCCTTGATCAGCAGTTGCACCTTGCACCTTGAGTAATTCATTGACATTGATAAATATCAACTATCTAGCTACTTATTTTCCAGCCAATGCCATCTTTGACGACCTCACAATGCAGACCCACAGACCTCCATGCCCACAATGATCTCCTACGAGGATAAAAAGAGGAGATATCACTATCTGCTATGTTTTCCCTATTCTGCAAACCTGGTCCAAATGAGGCATACCTTGTTGGGTGTTACTCTTATTGACAAGAAAATTCTTTCCATTTGAGCCATTAGAGTCCCTGTTTGCCTTTGCATAAAGTGGAGTAGCCCCGAGCACTGATTTAACAAAAAACGACATAGCCAGCAAGAGTCAGGCTACCAGCCTTCCAGCTTCTCAATTTAGCTCTGAGTTTTTGTTCCAGAGTTTCAAAGGTGGAAACAGGAATGTGCTAACCACTGAGAACTCTAATTAGATATGCATCAGATTGATGTTTAGATGGAATAAGAATTTATTCATATAATTGCCGCGGGATGGTTGATGTGGAGTGCAGCCAGAGCCATATTTAACTTTCGCTATTTTTTTAGATGTGCTTTATCTCGTCTTGCATAGTTCATCTATCTTAACACCTTTAGTTTTAATTTTTGTCATTTTATCGGAAATTTTCTTTATTACCAAAATTTCTGAGTTCTACTCTATTGAAGTCTTTGATTATTACAGTTACTTTTTAGGAGTCATATTATAGTTACCATATTAGAAGTCATGTTTTTATTTGTTATTAGGAGTCATGTTTCTATATCTTATTAGGAGTCCTTCTAATATAATGAGAAGCAATTATATTAAGATCAGAGGTTTTCTTATAATGTAATTGTGTTGCCTATATATTTGGGGGGTTGTCTACATCAACAATACGAAAATCTCTTCTAAAATTCTGACCTAATATCAGAGTAAAAATCTTAACTCTAGCCTTTTTTTTTTTTTTGTTCAAAAACCCTAATCCTAACTTTTCTTACCTTCGCCTTAAAAAATATCACTTACTATCGTTAACAGTACCACAGTACTATTTATCATGAACAATAACGTGAATAGTATGAGGTACTGTTCATCTAAAAAACATCAAACGGAAGCGTCTTTCTCCATCATCTCCTTGCTAACTGATCTTCAACTTGCCACAATCATCACAAACCCTAACCAACATCAATTTCTACACCATTCAAAGTCCTTTGCTGCTCCTGCTGTCTAAGTTTTTAGTTCCCAATCATCTCTCAGCACTCGCTGGCACTTCGTGCTGCGTCCTACTGCCTCAATATTACCTCTGATCGTCTTCAATCATCTCTACAACAACACATGCTGCGTCTACGATCTTTATCATATATTGTCAAGGCTTCTCCTGCTTTTTATCGTCTCTGCTGAGTCAACTGTAAGCATTTATTGCTCGTATTGCACCATCTATATTAATTTCTACTGCCAAACTGAAGGAGGAAAATTATTTGCCTGTGGGAAAGTTTGTGCGTGTTTCTTGGTATTTACTTTATTGAGTTTGAGAAAT
Organism: Agave tequilana; assembly: GCA_038442645.1. Taxonomy (NCBI): domain Eukaryota; kingdom Viridiplantae; phylum Streptophyta; class Magnoliopsida; order Asparagales; family Asparagaceae; genus Agave; species Agave tequilana. Next base: position 53,528 of record JAVJIF010022948.1, on the reverse strand, counting down.
TTATCAAAATCTCATCTTCCACTCAGTATTAAGTTTGAAGATCTCTTAAAATGAGTTTGAGGATTTCGTAAAATTTCATTTTCTACTGGCTGAATTTGAGACTCCCTCAAAATTTCTTCTACTCAATTTGAACGTCTCCAAAACATCTACTTCTATTAGGTTTGGGAAATTCTAAAATCCTAACTATATCTAAGGATCATACGTCCTTCACTTGTTGATTGATAACTTCAATATCAATATCAATGCTAAGTATTAAGTGGAATCAGTGTTCTCTCGATCAATGCTTGAGATGGAATCAACAGCGTGACACCGAATCAGCAGTGTGAAAACTTTATTTAGGATTGTTTTACTAGTATTTGTAACAAATTATACATGATTGACATCTATGTTCCAGTTTGAAGGGGAGTATTAAAGTCTTTAATTATTATAGTTACCTGTTAAGAGTCATGTTTCTATATGTTATTATGAATCCTATTCATATTATGAGATGTAATTGTATTAGGATTAGGAATTTTCTTATCATGTAATTGAGTGCCTATATATTTGGGGTATTGTCCAAATCAATAATAATATGAAAATATCTTCGTCTAAAATTCTGACTTGATCCATAAAGCATGTCTTATAACTTTTGCATTTCACTTCATGGGTGTTCGGCACCCACAAATTAGCATATTACTTTACATGCTCTCCCTCAGTTCAACGATCTGGCCACAATTTTATGAATGAAATTCTCGTAAGCTTTGATTGTTGATCATAAGTATTGATATGAATATGTATCATAATTCTTCTTTTTTATCATTACTACATCAGATTTTGCTATTAAATACGTAAGAAAGTTATTTGTCATTCAAAATTCAATTCTAGATCTCATACACTCTTTTGTTACCGTGTCCAACAGAAGTGTTCATCACGATGCCTCTTGGATGCTCATAATCACATGTTGCACAGTTCTAGGACGTGTTCCAATTGTCTAATACATTTTAATTACAAAAATATATTATGGACATACTCGACACACGATTGACACCTCATAGATGCATATATAGGAATTGCGTGTTGAATATGAATTTTCTTTAATTTTCCGTGTTAAAAACTATTTGATCATCGATCTATCTTTGTACTTATATATTCTGATTTCATTGTATTATATAGGTTATAATTTATTTTTGGTAAGAGGTTATGGATTTTTCTCATTAATTTTCTGTATTCTGGGATATAAGTTCTTTTGAAATTTCTTCTTTTTTATTTTTTGATCTTTTCTTATCATTGATCTGAAAATTGACCTGACAACTACGAGTAATGATGATTCAGCATTGTTTACCTAAGTTTTTTGCTGTCCTGCCAAGTGCATTATATGTGTCCATGCGATGGTTTCAATTAAAATGTGTGAGATGAGACTAATGATTACACAAGGCCCATGGTGATCGACTGAGTAGTTCTTTCTTACTCAGAGAGTAATGAAGGAGAAAAATGTCTTAGCTGAAAGGCTGAAGAATGCTGAAGCTGCAAGAAAAAGATTTGATGATGAATTAAAACGGTATGCCACAGAGACTGTGAGTCGAGAAGAAGTCAGGCAATCACTTGAAGATGAAGTCAGACGACTGACAAAAACAGTTGGACAAACTGAAGGAGAAAAAAGGGAGAAGGAAGAGCAGGTTGCTCGATGCGAGGCCTACATTGATGGGATGGAATCCAGATTGCAAACATGCCAGGTTTTGAATTACATCTTTCCTTAGATAACTAGTCTGAAATTAAATTCTTATTTTTAAAAATAAAAATATCATCCTCACTCTTGTTTTCTACTCGCTCTGTTATTCCAAACATGCTAAAAAAGAATTTCTTCCCATGTTCTGTTTCCTTAATGTCTTTGTTGATTGCAGCAATATATCCAAAATCTTGAAAATTCCCTCCGAGAAGAAATGGCCCGCCATGCCCCACTTTATGGGGTGGATTTGGAGTCCTTGTCAATGAAAGAGCTGGAGACAATCAGCCAAATTCACGAGGAAGGACTGCGACAGATCCATGCAATTCAACAAAGGAGAGGTGGCGGCAGCCCGTCTCTAGCTAGTGGGCATGTTTCTCCACAAGTCCATGGCCCTAAAAGTCTCCCCATGCCCGTGGGACTGCTGCCTAACATTATCCCAGACAACATAGGAATTCAGGGCAATGGGCATATGAATGGTGCAGTAGCCCCATGGTTCAACTCCACATGAACTGAGAAGCAGAAGTTTTCTCCATTGTTGTGAAAGCAACACCACCCCATTTACCTGGCCATGTTTTACCAGCTGCCAAGTAATTTTTACAATTGCTCCTCCTTTTCCAAGTGCCATTTGAAAGTGGTAGAACTATCGGGTGATTGTAACCCGATACGAGAAAGGTGTTGTCATATAAATAACAGAGAGAAGAAAAGATGTAGACTCGGAGAGAGTAGTTCTGTAATAATTGTATGTGAGAGCGGAATCCGATGGAACTAGCAGCTGAAAATGAAAAGATTTGGAAATGGTGGGTAGGTATTACCATTTGTTGAATTTGGTATTGCCTTTTGTCTTGTGAGTCTACATTATTTTAGAAATACAAGATGCCATTTGAGTTCCTCCCAAGTGAGCAACTGTCTGCCTCCAGAATGTAAAAATTTTCATGTTATTTTTGTATATCTTCTTCCATACAATCAGCTGACTGATGATATGGTCGATGTTGTCTGCGTTGAGTTTTTAGTTGTTTCTCCTGCACTTGGGTTAATATCATTTTTGAGGGTTGCTATGTATTCATATATTTCAGGAATTGCATCAGTTTAGATCATTTGTGCTCTCTGTGTAAATTATTTTCGAAGGCTGCAGTATGTTTGTGTATTTCATGCAATCTGGCTTTATGCTGTCTCTGAATCAAGCTGCAATGAGTGTGTTGGCAGTCTGAGCTTAACTTTGTAATTTTGGTTTTACTCTAATACCATATGATATTTCTCATATAAGGATATGATGCAAATATCACATCATGGATCTTTGAATATAATATGCATTTAGTTTGATATAAAATATTTCTTAATGTTATCACTTATGCTTGAATGAGTGGTAAGAAGAACATGATTATTCTTAATGTTATCTTCAAACATGATAAGAATTTAGTTTAAAAGATTTCTTAATGTAATCACTCAAAGGCTTGGAAAGTGGTAAGGAGAAGTAGGTTTCTTAAGGCTGTATATTGAAATTTTTTTTCAAACAATATTTCTTTCTTACTTAATTTTAATGTACTCTTAGTTGGATATGATCAAGTCCTATATCTCTTTACCTAGTAAGCAAAAAATTCCTCTGAGTTACAATATTCTTGACATTCTTATTATCAAGCTCAGAGAATCATCAAGAAAGAGAGGACTCAAGTTGTTAAATAAAGAAGATTCAGTGAATGGTGTTTTTGTAAAAGCGTGAGGCTACTTGTGAATTGGGTAAATGGGTTGACTTCCATTCGAGACCTAAAAGTACAAGGAACAACGTCAGGGAAATCAGGACTTAGGCTCAATCAAAACCCCTCCGATGCCTAAGTTAGACTTGCAGTTGACGGCCATAGTATGGTGGTAAAAAGTAGGATTTGTTGAGTGTACCTTTCATCTGCAGTCTTAAGGGCTACTCATAGGATTATGTAGAGGGGCTTTACCTCTTAGCCAACTTACCATAGCAGTTGCTTTATAGAAAAAATAGAATCCTTGGATAACAAGCCAATCGAGGAGTTTCCATATAGATGGGACTCCTAAATCGAGTCGGTTCTCTCCTCATAGCTGACAGGCCGCTTGGGCCTATTGCAGCTTCGTGTGGGCTAAATGGGATGAGGTAGTTGGGCCTAAGGTTGGCCTCTGAGCTTGTGTTTGTATTATGAAACTGATGCTTACGTACTAGGTTAAGGCCCAATGTACGGGGTCACGTGCCTCACATGTAGGGCATGGCCCATACATTTTCCCTGGAGACGAGGCTGAAGCTAGATGGGATCCAGGTCTCTTGCACACGTGTTGCAATCCATTGGTTTTATTAAGAGTGCTTTGTATGGTTGAAATGAAGGCGTGTCTTTGACTTCGGTACCGTCTGTGACCTCCATAGAAATTCACGTTAGTTAGGACACATGGCAATCACGAAGTCACTGAACGTCACGTTGCTTCCCCGGGCAGGAAATTTCCTGTTCATTTATACTCGTTAAGAGGGGGTCATTCTCATCTCATCAATATAGACCCCCTCGCTTCACTTGGGGAGCTCACTTTGCTCTTGCCTTCAAGAATCTTCCTCGAAACTTTTCTTTCAAGACCTCGATGTTCTTTCTCCTGCCAAGGTAGTTTTAATCTGTCTTTCCCTTCCTTATCTATTTTAAATCTTAAGCAAATCATGTCAGGAATGACCCTTGTAGAGATTGAACCAAGAAACTTCATGACGCCCAAAGAGGTTGAGGCTCAGAACCTCGGGTGGTAACCCTGGTGGTAGTGCACTTATTTCTTCCCACCCCGAGCCCAAGGTAGTTCATGACCTAGATGAGGGGACGAGGTCAGAAACCTGACTTCGCCCTTCTGATAAAAACTAGGCTTCAACCTTCCTTTCCCCATGCCCGATGACTTGTACCTATAAAGTAGTTATTGTAGCCCTAGCACTATGGCTACTTTAGCTCGGTGACACATCTTTCCCCCTTATAGGGTTCATGCCCCTTCTCTTTTAGAATGTATCTATTTCCCGACTAAAAAGAGGTTAGGGTTTATCTTAAGTTTTTGTTCTAGGTCTTCATTTCTGTTACCATCCCTTGGTCTCCGAGGTGATGGCTACTTGTGGCGTCCCTCTTTGTCCATTTGTCCCAAATGACATTGGGGTCTTAATCAGATTTATATGTCTTTATCTTTTGAACAAGGTCAAGCCGATCTTGAATCTCTTTCTTCACTTCTTCAATGTGAAGAAACACCCAGGCTAGTTTTGACCTACCGGATCGCCCGTTATAACAAGTTGATTTTGGATCTCCCCACCTCAAATAAGGGATGGAAGGATAGCTATATCTTCATCCATGCCCCCGAGGAGTACCCATTTATGATCAAATGGGGGGGGGGGAGTTGAAATAAATCTTTTCTCTTACTCCTGGGCTATCCGAAGAAGAGTGGCCTCTGAACTTCTTCAGTCTTGGTCTAAAGAGGAGAAATCGATCAAGTACCTTGCTACCGAGGAAGTCTTGGTATAGGTCGGGCTAAGCCTACAAAACTGAAGGGTGAGTATACTTATTTGTCGTAGATCAAATTAAGTTATTTCTCTTACTTAAAATTTTTCTTTGGCTATCTTTTACAGAGCCAATAGACTTGAAGTCGAGGGTCGTCCCCAAGGCGAAGTATGGGCAAGGTTATCCAAGTTGAAGGAGATTCTAACATTATCAATGGACCTCCACTGTGAGGTTTAACTTGCAGTCCACCATGACCCGTTCTGGAGGAACAAGGGGGCGAACATGGCCTCGTTACTTTCCAAGTCGTCTCCCTTGAAGAAGCCGGCTACCGATTCCCATGTTAAGAAGTTTTTGACTTGGCACTTAACGAGGGAGATGAGGATGATATGGACGAGGTCCTGCTCGAGGACTGGAGGAAGAGAAAGAAGGTGGCGGCTCAAGTTTTGCCTTCGAAGAAATACCAAGGTGGATCCAACTCGGGACTGGCAGGCTTGGATGGCGACCCGGCCAAATGCTTCTCGAAGCTGTCAGTGTCATTGAGGCTGGACTACATCGACTTTCACATTCCAGAAGTTCTATTGAAACTTCGAGGGTGCCTCCATCTCTGTGTAGACACCCCAGATAATTCCTTCAGAAATATGCAAATAAACCCTCCTAGAACATTATAAAAACACCAACAAGGCTGCTTCAAAGGGTACATCATGGGTGGCCAAGTATTTGAATGCCAGTAGAGTGCGTGGAGTCTCAGCCTACTAGGATTGATGTGCTCCACTTCATGATGATCGAAACAAAGTGAATGCCCATGCAAAACTTCTAAAAAAATTAAGAAGCAGTGGTATTGGGTTGGATGGTAATGACTTATAGTCCATACCCAAACATTGCATAAATCAGCCTCAGAAGCTGTGACATCAGACGGAAGCCAGCTACCATCTGTTGTCTCTGTCCTAGAATGTAACCACTAAAACGTGCGAAATTCACAGCATTTAAGGACAGACGGTACAAGGCTATTGTCCGCGCCCAAGTAGATGTCAATTTATTTTATCTCCGATCAATTCCAACACGAAAAATCATGGAATTAACATGTGGATGGTACTTGGCTATAGTCCGCCCATTATGGCTACAAGTTTTATAGCCTGACCCGCGAGTGGGAGTCAGGGTTGTCCCAAGACAGACGGTAGTGGAAAACTATCTGCTCGGGCATGCCATTAACCCGAGACTTAATAGTTGCTCCCCTCCCATTGCCTATAAAAGGATGCCTCCTTGGCCTTCTCCAATCATCAGCAATTATCATAGAATCATAGTTGAGCCTCTCCCCACCTTCATTTTGTCTATTATGCTCTAAAAAGAAAGTTCTCCTCCTCTTGCTTCGAGGCTGATTCTAAGACTTTTTTTGGAGTTCATTGTCCTCCACCATAGCTTCATCCGCCGAATGCATCTCCAGGTTTCATGATTTTGTTACACTTCGGTTACATAAAGCTCTCCGCCTCTAAAGCTTTCCCTTCCCATCGGATCCGCTGGACGAGAGAATTCTTTAGGCTACTTCAACTTCTTAAGCCACATATCCATCCCTCTATCTCTTTTACTTATTATTTACACATACGTTGCTTGTTTTTAGTGTATAGTTATACATATCACATCCGAACTAAGCTTAGGGAAACATAATTCATGTGAAAGCTAGAATAAGATAGGTAAACACCGTCTTATTCCTCCTTTTCATCGGCCCTTGCTAGACAGGTAAGATCATCACATTTTCAATATTCAATACATATAAGAACTTATAAAAATAAATACTACACTCTTTTCTTTCTTAGTTGTCTTTATTTTATATTTTCTTGCTAGATAAAAGGGAACCCGTGGGAAAGAATGACTTACTAATCTCATATCTAAGGGCTAAACACACGACTTCCAGGAAACATATGCACTCAAACAAAGTGTAAGTGACGATTGTGAAACACGACTTTCACTTCAGAATTACTATCAGAAATGTACACTTGCACTCTAAAGGTCAGGTTTCTCCCCTCCCTTTGCTATATACGTGAATGACTCGCCGATGTGTGAGGCTAGGCTGAGCATGTTTGCCAGCAAGAATGTCTGAACCCTAACAAATGGCTGGGGCTGTTGGAGATGCCCACTGAGATTCTCACATCAAAACTCGAGTTCACAATCTTGTAAGTAGGATTTGTCCCTTGAAAATTCTTTAAGTTACAGCTCGTTACATTTTGCTTGGCCGTGCTAATCTATTGTCATTGTTTGTAGGCTCTGAACCTCTCCTCTGAGTTGAATGATTAAGTGTGAAAATGCTCGTAAAAGGGTTTTCGAGCTTAGGAGAAGGTCGGGACAATAGAGAAGAAGGCTAAGTCCTCCACTAAGGACTTGGAGGTCGAGAGGAAGAAATCAGAGGACCTTCTCTCCTAAGTGTCCGAGCTCACCCAAGTGTCCGATCTCATCTAAGAGAAGGAGAAGGTCAATCTTGAGGTTGTTGTCGCTGAAGGCAAGCAACACATCACCGACCTTGAAGCCCAGGCTCCCTCCGATGCTGAGTCGAGGATGAAAGAGAAGGAGGTCCTAGAAAAAAAGTTGGCCACTCTTTGAACAGTTGACCTCAAGGCCGTTTGTACTGCTTCCATTGCGGAGTACAAGGAGCTCAACCTTGATAACGAGTGCGTCGCTCCTATAAAATAGGCTTTGAGGAGTGTGAATTCCAGATTAAGGCCTTATTTCTCAGCCATGAGGTAGACTTCTCGGAGGTTGGGCCTTCCATGATATCAAAAATGCGTAGAAGACTTCAAAGAGCGCCCAGAGGATGAAGTTCGTGAAGGAGACACCAAACTAGGCTAGGTCGAGAAGCCCGACGAGGAAGAAGCTTGGGAGTAGAAACCTTGGTCCTCTCCAAGTTTCGTAACTTTCTGTGTTTTGTTTGTGGGAGGAGTTGTCTCCCTCTTGTTGTATTTTTTGTTTTTAATACATATATATATGTGTGTGTGTGTGTGTTGTTGTTGCTATTTTCACTGTTTGTTCTTTCCTATATTTCTTTCTATGTTAACATGTATATTTGATTGAGTAGTAGGGTAACAAATCCTCTCTCTGCTTTTGTAAACTTTTCTTCTCGCACTTTTCTTCTCACGAGGTAGTTTTATGACAAGTTTGTTACTATTGGGCTTATAACTTTTTCAAAGTTGTAGGTCTAGGTCTAGAGTTCGCATGTAAGTAGGCTGCTAGGCCGCATCCCAAGGGTTAGCTTGCATTGCTGAAGTTCTTTTGTGATTTGAAAATTTTCTATGTCTTGAATTGCGCTTTGTCGTGGAATACGTGCTCTAGCTATCATGCCACCAAGATCGTGCTCGGGGATGAAACTCCATTTGTAGGCATGAGCTTTTATTTCTTGTTGGAGCTGGGGCTCAAATTTTGCCCCCAGGTTAAGAACTAGAGACTAACCTTTAGGTTTTGAGTCCGAGGTTCTCTCAGTTGGAGCCGTAGCTCAAATCTTACCCCCAAGTTTAGACCTTCAGGATTTTAACCTGAGGTTCACTTGTTGGAGTCATAGCTCAAATGTTGCCCTTAAGTTAAGACCTAGGGATTGACCTTCAAGTTTTAACTCGAAGTTCTTTTAATTGGATTCGTTGTTCAAATCTTACCCCCAAGTTAAGACTTAGGGATTGAGCTTCAGGATTTTAGCCAAGATTCTTTTAGTTTGAGTCATAGCTCAAATCTTGCCCCTAGTTAAGACTCAGGGGGTAACCTTGCGGCTTTCAGCCCGAGGTTCATTGTTAGAGCCGGAGCTTAAATCTTGCCCCTCGAATTAAGACTCAGGGGGTAAACTTTAGGCTTTTTAGCCTGAGGTTCATCATTAGAGCTGGAGCTCCAATCTTATCCCCGCGTTAAGACTCAATGGGTAACTATGACATTGTTTAACTTGAGGTTCATCGTTAGAACCTGAGCTCAAATCTTAACCCTAGTTAAGACTCGAGGGGTAACCTTGATGCTTTCTAGCCCGAGGTTCATTGTTAGAGTCGGAGCTTAAATCTTGATCCCCAGTTAAGATTCAGGGTGTAACCTTGAGGCTTTCTAGCCTGAGATTCATTTTAGAGTCGAACCTAAAAACTTGCCTCTAGTTAAGACTTGGGGGGTAACTTTCAGGCTTTCTAGCCCGAGGTTCATCATTATAGCATCAACTCAAATCTTGCCCCAAGGTTAAGACTCAGGGGGTAACCTTGAGGTTTTTAGCCTGTAGTTCTATTAATGAGAAATATAATAGATTGTAGACAGAAAATATAGAAAACCGATGAAAAAGTCTCCTAAGGAAAAACTATGTTGAAAATATGACTTATTACATTAAAGAAGAACTAGTCTACAGATAATAAATCTTGAGGTGCTCGACATTCCATAGGTGGGTCAATGGCTTATCTCCCAAAGTCGTGATCTTGTAGGTGCCTAGCCTGAGGACTCCAATCACCTTGTATGGGCCTTCCCATTTGGTCATGAGCATGCCCTTGTGTTTCCCATCTTCGTTGATTTCATACTTTGGTAGCACGAGATCTCCGACCTTGAATGCTTGTCCTTTGACTTGGAAATTGTGGTAACATGCCACTTTCTGTTTCTAGAATATGGTGCGAGCGAGGATATCTGCACACACTTCGTCGATAAGGTCAAGGTTGGAAGGCCGTCTTCATCCTTTTCTTCATCATAGTTTATTCTGAGGCTTTCCATTCCTATCTTAACAGGTAGAACTGCTTAATAAGCCAGCTTGAAGGGTGTTTTCCCTATAACGACCTTGTGAGTTGTTCGGTACGACCACATGATCCCTGTGAGTTGATCAGGCCATGTGCCTTTTGCGTCTTTTCACACATTTTCGTAGAGGTTTAAGGATGAATTTATCTGCTGATTCAGCTAGTCCGTTTGATCAGGATTGTGCTGCATATGTAAAATGAGATTAATATCCCTCTTGGTGTAGTAATCTTTGAACCTTGGTAGTCGAATTGAGGCCCAAGTAATCCCGAGGTATTTTTTCATCATCTCTTACTTAGTTTCATATTCACCATTTATTTGGTGTACGACCAATTTGGAGTCCTTGATACCAACATCTTCTTTGCCCCGACGCTCTTCATAATGTTACGGCTCAAGATCACTGCTTCATATTCGACTCCATTAGTGAATGCCTTGAAGTCGAACCTTACAGCGTATTCAGTGACAATGGATTCTGAGCTTTCAAGCAACACCAATACTCCACTACCCAGCTCACTGGACAACCTAGCAACATGAATTTTTCAAAGGTCAAGGTTTTCATCTTCATGTCGGTCCAGGACTTGGTCATCTTACTCTAGAATCTTCCTCTTTTTGTTGACGAACATTCTAAAAAATAGTCGGCCTACACCTGTGCTTTGATGGCTGGTCGACGTAGATAATAAATGTCAAACTCGCTTAGATCCATTCCCAGCTGAGCATGTGCTTTGATGCTGTCCGAATTGATCTAGTTGCTTTAGGTTTTTCTCCAAGGGTTGGTCAGTCAAGACCTTGATGCTGTGAGCTTGGAAGTAGGATCGAAACTTTCGTGCTATGAGCAGTACATCACATGCTGTTTTTTCTATTTAGGCATAGTTGAGCTCAACACCTTTTAACACTCACTTGTTGGAACCTATTTCGATGAAGACGTTCGTGAAGATCAAATTCATTTGGAGCTCTAACACATGACGAATCAAGAGTCCGACATGATCAAGATGTGCCAAGAAGAGTTGATAGAGTGTGGGTTGTATATGTGGAATAGCATGTAAAAGCCTTGACACAAACGCACATTTCTGTATCCTGTTAGTCGACTTGAAGTCCACTATAGTCAACTAAACCATGTGTAGTCGACTAACCCAAAAGCCCAAGTCGACTAATCCTGTGTCCTGAAACAGCCCAACTCTCTGTTTCTGTATTAGTGATTAGGTAAAAGAGTTGTGTAGAGTATTAGCACAAATATGTAACAAAGAGATGAAGGTTAGAATCCACCTTGGTGCTAAGTCCACTCCACAAATGTATTTAAAGATTGATTTACCCTTTCCAATCTCCGCTATAGCAATGGCTATACCGGGTCGATTCTCGAGGAGAGCTAGCGATAGAAGCGTTACGGTATGTAGTGAAGAAATGAAAACGAAATGTCTTCTATGTATTTACACAATTGCAAGAAGTAACATGAAAAGAAGTGATGGATTTGTGCATTATGAAAAAGAAATTAAAAGAATGAGTGAAGTGTATTGCAAAGAAAGAAAAGCTAAAAGAAAGTGTTGGAAAACTTTTAGATGAGAAGGTACATGGCTAGCTAACTTCACCTCATTGCTAACTTGCTAAACTCAATGGTGATTGCAAGATTGCCTCATGTTGACTCATTGGCAATTAAAGATAACTTGCATGTTTGTTCAATTGATGTTTCCATCTTGAAGATTAGTGTTCTCTTTGTTGTTAGCTTGAAGCCTCATATTGAATCATAGGCTCTCTAAATAGATGTTCAATGATGAACTCTAGGATAGGTACTCAAGTAGTGCTAAGTTAGAAGAATCAACATTCATTTGAACATTCAAGACATAACTACAAATTAGCTTGAAGTAAAGAAGTTGTTCTTACTATACAAGTAGCATATGTGTGGTGATCCATCCTCATGTTTCATCAAAGGCTCTTGTTCTTGACAAGGCTCTATCCGAGGCACACATGAGTCATATTGAGTCTTTAACAAGCCATTACCAAGGGAAAGCAACAATACTTCCTTGGAAATCAAAAGAAACTTAAACTATGCAAGTATTAAAACAAGCAATCATCCAAAGAGATAGAAGTTAGGTAGGTAAGTTATTAGCTAGCCATGCAATATGAGTTTAGCTCTCCATTACACAAGTAACAAAGCTATAATTCATTATGTAAAGCAAAGATCTAAAGCAATTACAATGAACTAGAATCAAAGCAAGAAATTAAAGCAAGGTAAAGTAAAGCATACTAGAGTTTGCAAAGAGATGAATGGAGCTCTTTTGATTAATTCTTGGCCACAAGAATGTCACTTCCTTGGTACAAGCTCTCAAACAGCACTCTCTCTCTCTCTCACTTTGTCAAGATCTCTAGGAGGAAGAAGATGAAGTCTAAAAACCTAGGAGAAAACAAAAATACAAGAATTTTCCCCTATTTTCTTCTCTCTCTTCTCTCTTTTTCGTGTGCAGACCTGGTCCTCTATTTATAGCCATAAGTGAGAAGCTTCGAGAGTCCTGGCCGTTACCACAAAATCCGGGCTCCAACGGCTTCACAACCGCCGCAGATACGCGGGAAAATCCCCGTTTTGGCGGCAAAATCTGGGCCGTTGAGCCCAGATTTTCTGTTACGATCTGGTAGTTAGGTGGTTATCCACGTGGCCTTCTGGAATCTTCAGTTGGCGCGCGGATCTCAACTGAATTCAGATTCAAATCTTTGGCTCTTTTTTTTAGATTTTGAATTAATCTTTTTAATTATTGCTAATTAAAAAGATTTATTGGCTTCTTCTCTTTTAAATTGTAGACCTGCAAAAATAGAGAGAAAAGGGGTTAAAAATTACATTTTATTTACAATATGCATAGTATAGGAGTGGTAAAATATGCAAATATGTATAACAATCAATTAGTCGACCAACAGTCAACTATAGTCGACTAATACATTTTTCTAGTCGACTAACCCTTGTCCCCAAGTCGACTAATAACTGGTCAAGTCGACTATAAACTAGTTGCAGTCGACTTGAAGTAGTTATTCTGAAACTGTTCTTCCAATGGCCACTGACCTAGTCGACTAATAGCTAAACATAATCGACTAATAGAAGGAATTTTGCCTAGGTTAGTCGACTAACTCCATGGGCAAGTCGACTAATAGGCAGTTCTGACTGTTGGACAGTTTTCATTATCTGGTCTTTTGTGCAACTGTTTTCAACGTTCCTTTGATTCAAATTGCACCTAATAACTCCCTAACTAACCCTAGTCTTTAGCTATAAATAGGAAAGTTATTACAAAGGCCATTTACCAAGAGTTTTTCTCAGTTTTCCAAAAAGCCAAAATCTGCAAATCAAAAAAACTGTTTTCTAACGTCAGTCTTCACCAAATTCCAAATTCCATTTGTGAAGTCCTCTGAAGTTTGTCTCCTATACTAGACCTTGTCCACATACACATCTGTACCAAGGCTTATAGGATAAAAGAATTGTAATTCTCAAAGTGTTCATTGTACACGGGAGGCTTCTTGGTTGAAGAGGCAAGTTGTACAAGGTGACCATTGTACACGGGAGGCTTCTTGGTTGTAGAGGCAGTTGTACAAAGGTAAAAGGTGTTCTCTTGGTGGAAGAGAAGGTGTACACATTTGGCGAAGGGGATTCGACAAGTGGTGTACATGTTGTATTGATTTTGGGTGGCAAGATCAAGGTTAAAGGAAAATCTCAAGCGGGTGGCTTGGAGACTGGATGTAGGTCACAAGGACCGAAACAGGATAAATCTCTTTGTTTGCGTTTGTCAATTTCTGAGATTTGTTTTCCTTACATGCAAGTTATTTATTTTGTTTATTTACTTAACGCTAATCCTTCTAGTTTTAGATTTGTGTTGACTTGAGTTATTTCAGATCTATAGTTGCCTACAAGAGATAATTCCGCAATTAGTCCTTATCTCAACGATCCTACAATTGGTATCAGAGCAGGGAAGAGCCAAGTTCATCAACAGGCAACAACCATACCAATTCCTACAATTGGTATCAGAGCGGGTTCAAGGTTCAAAGCAACAACCAACCGGCGTACATGCTCTGATCCTACATTTGGTATCAGAGCCCTGCATACCTCGTCAACAACAAAGATGGCAATAGAGTTCTCATCATCCCAATTTAAAGAAGGACATTCTACACAGCGTCCACCGCTATTTGACGGAACCAACTACAACTATTGGAAGTGTAGAATGAAGATATACTTGCAGTCACTCAACTACGACCTTTGGAATATCGTAGAAGCATCATACACCAAGCCCATAACCAACTACAACGTTTGGAGTGAAGATCAAAAGAAGAACGCGAACCTTGACGCCAAAGCAATGAATGCTCTATTCTGTGCCCTTACCAAAGAAGAGTTCAACCGTGTTTCAACAGCAACTTCTGCACATCAAATATGGCATACTCTTCAGGTAACACACGAAGGTACTAATAAAGTTAAGGAATCTAAAATATCTGTTCTTGTCCACAGGTTTGAGTTATTCAAAATGGAGGAGAATGAAACCATATCCGAGATGGTTACAAGATTCACCGACATCACCAATACATTAGCATCCCTTGGAAAGGACTACACCCAAGTTGAAAGAGTTCGAAAGATCCTTCGTGCACTCACACCAGAATGGGAGAAGAAGACAACCGCCATTGAAGAGGTGAATGATCTCTCAACTATGACATTAGAAAACCTAATCGGTAATCTAATGGCATATGAAGTGCAGTTAGAAGAAAGGAAGAAGGACGAACGACAACACCGTTCAAAGAAGAAAGAACTCGCCTTCCATGCATCTTTCGACACGGACAATGATGACGAAGAGGAGATGGCAATGCTCTCAAAGAAGTTCAGGAAATTTCTTAAGCAAGTTAAATTCAAGTGTTTTAATTGTGATAAACCAGGACATATGAAGATGGATTGCCCTTTGCTCAAGAAGAAAGATAAGTACAAGAGTAAGAAGTTCAGAAAGAAGAAGAACTACGAAGCATCTTCAGAATATAGTGATTCCTCATCTTCTGATGAAGAAGAATCCACTGAACATGTTAACTTATGTTACATGGCCATAGAAGATGAAGAGGTATCGTTTTCTGAACTCTCTGATGCATTTAATGAGTTATTTATGAATCTGAAAAATGAAAAACTGAAAAACAGATTTTTGTTAAAAGAAAATGAGAAACTTTTACAGGAAAATTCTGTTTATGCATTACAATGTTCTTCTATAAATTCTCAACAAGATGAAACTGAAAATGTCATATCATTCTTGAAAACTGAAAATGAGAAGTTTATAAAAGAAAACATTTTTCTGAAAATGGAAACTAAGTCTTTGAATGATAGAATTTCTATATTAGATAAAGACATGTTAGTTTCAAAAAGAAATATGAAGATCTTATGCAAAATGTGACTAAGTTTAATAAAGGAAAAGAAAAATTAAATGATCTATTATCTTTTCAGAATTTGTCACATGATAATCATGGTATTGGTTTTATTGCAAAATCTTCATGTTATAATCATCCATATAGTTATTTTGTAAAAAGTAAGACTAAGAAAAGTAAGTTTATATGGATTCCAAAGAACTTAAATGTTTATGATAAAAATACATATATTGCTTCATACATGCATGATATATGTGATTCTTGCAATTATGTATATACTAACAGGTGGAAACCAAATTCTAAATGGATTTGGAGTCCTAAAGGTTAGATATGATCTTTTATATTTGGTACCAACTAACATTTATCTTGCAGGTACCATATAAATTTTTTTTTTTTAAAGATCAACTATGTATATATGTACTAATATATTTGTTGCAGGGGGAGAACAAAATATTTCTCTATCTGTTATAACCCATTTCTGCAGGGGGAGGAAAAGATAACATATTTTCTGCAGGGGGAGGACTTGTGCACACAAAGCGTCGTCATCAAAAAGGGGGAGAATGTTGGAACCTATTTCGATGAAGACGTTCGTGAAGATCAAATTCATTTGGAGCTCTAACACATGACGAATCAAGAGTCCGACATGATCAAGATGTGCCAAGAAGAGTTGATAGAGTGTGGGTTGTATATGTGGAATAGCATGTAAAAGCCTTGACACAAACGCACATTTCTGTATCCTGTTAGTCGACTGGAAGTCCACTATAGTCGACTAAACCCATGTGTAGTCGACTAACCCAAAAGCCCAAGTCGACTAATCCTGTGTCCTGAAACAGCCCAACTCTCTGTTTCTGTATTAGTCGACCATCAGTCAACTATAGTCGACTAATACATTTTTCTAGTCGACTAACCCTTGTCCCCAAGTCGACTAATAACTGGTCAAGTCGACTATAAAGTAGTTGCAGTCGACTTGAAGTAGTTATTCTGAAACTGTTCTTCCAACGGCCACTGACCTAGTCGACTAATAGCTAAACATAGTCGACTAATAGAAGGCATTTTGCCTAGGTTAGTCGACTAACTCCATGGGCAAGTCGACTAATAGGCAGTTCTGACTGTTGGACAGTTTTCATTATCTGGTCTTTTGTGTAACTGTTTTCAATGTTCCTTTGATTCAAATTGCACCTAATAACTCCCTAACTAACCCTAGTCTTCAGCTATAAATAGGGAAGTTATTACAAAGGCCATTTACCAAGAGTTTTTCTCAGTTTTCCAAAAAGCCAAAATCTGCAAATCTAAAAAACTGTTTTCTAACTTCAGTCTTCACCAAATTCCAAATTCCATTTGTGAAGTCCTCTGAAGTTTGTCTCCTATACTAGACCTTATCCACATACACATCTGTACCAAGGCTTATAGGATAAAAGAATTATAATTCTCAAAGTGTTCATTGTACACGGGAGGCTTCTTGGTTGAAGAGGCAAGTTGTACAAGGTGACCATTGTACACGGGAGGCTTCTTGGTTGTAGAGGCAGTTGTACAAAGGTAAAAGATGTTCTCTTGGTGGAAGAGAAGGTGTACACATTTGGCGAAGGGGATTCGACAAGTGTTGTACATGTTGTATTGATTTTGGGTGGCAAGATCAAGGTTAAAGGAAAATCTCAAGCGGGTGGCTTGGGGACTGGATGTAGGTCACAAGGACCGAACCAGGATAAATCTCTTTGTTTGCGTTTGTCAATTTCTGAGATTTGTTTTCCTTTACATGCAAGTTATTTATTTTGTTTATTTACTTAACGCTAATCCTTCTAGTTTTAGATTTGTGTTGACTTGAGTTATTTCAGATCTATAGTTGCCTACAAGAGATAATTCCACAATTAGTCCTTATCTCAACGATCCTACATCACTAACATAGTATACTAGTCTCTGTCCATCAGGATTTGTTTGGATCAGTATGGAGCTTACAATCTCTTCAGAGGTCGCGAGGTACCAGATCAAAAATTTTCCTTCTTTAGGTCTAGTGACTAGTGGGGGATTCCGGAGGTAGTCTTTTATTTGTTAGAAAGCTCAACTACAGTCGTCGGTCCAATGGATTAGGTTCCTCTTGTCGTTGTCTTTTTCTTTAATTACCCTTCAGAGGACTTTGAAGAAAGAAAATGATTTTTTAGCTGACTTTTCTAGGAAATGACTTAGTGCAACCAGTCGATCGTTCAACCTCTACAAATCATGGATGATCTAGGATTCACTCATATTGGTGATTGCCTCTATCTTCTCAGGGTTGGCCTCTATTCCTTGGTGGAATTAACCCGATATTGCCCGAACACGCACTTGGTTGGATTAAGCTTGATCTTGTATTACCTTAGAGTCGAGAATGTCTCTGCGATATCTTCTACATTTTTAGTTGACTTTAGTCACTTAACCAACATATCATGGAATATGCCTCCATATTTCTCTTGAGTTGGTCTTTGAACACTTTGCTTACCAAGCGATGGAAGGTCGCTCTTGCATTTTTTAGACCAGAGGCATCATTTTGTAGTAGAAAGTACTTTTATCAATTATGAAAGCGGTCTTCTCTTCATCTTCCGGATCCATTTGGACCTGGTAATAACCTGAAAAGGCATTTATGAAGCTCAATAGTGTATGACCATAGGCTTTTTTAATGAGTTGATCGATTCTCGAGAGTGAATTGTCTTTAGGACACATCACATTTGAGGTCGGTAAAATCCACACATACCCTTCATTTCTTATTGGCGTTTTGGACCAGGACCACTTTGGCAGGCCATTCTGGATAGAGGATCTTGCGAACAAAACCTGCCTCTAGTAGTTTGTCCACCTCTGGGCCACAACTCTCTATTTCTCAGGATTGATGTTCCTTTTCTTTTGCTTGACTGGTTCGCCAGAGGGTCCATTTTGAGTTTGTGAGTGATTACCTCGGGATCGACGTCCGACATATTTCCTGCTGATTATGCGAAAATGTTGAGGTTTTGTTTGAGGAACTTAATAAAGTTTTTTTTGATGGGGTCTTTGAGGATAGACCCAAGGTGAGGAACTTTGTTCCATCATCTGAGGCCACGATAGGCGTAATCTCTGATATTTTTTATGGCACCTTGTTTTGCAGTTCTTCTCTCACATCAAGACCTTAAATCGATAGGCTCTCTCCTACTGCATCGGGTCTAGTGGAAGTCATATAACAAGCTCTAGTTGATCACTCTAGACATGACCTATGCCATATCTAGTAGGGAATTTCACCAGCTGATGATAAGTCAAGACCACTACCTCCATGGTGCGTAGGGATGTTTGTCCTATTATGCCGTTGTAAGCGAAATCGACTTTGATGACCAAGAACCTTGTCATGATCGTGGTGGTTATAGGTCCATCATCAATGGTCATTGAAAGGTTGATGGTTCCGACCAAGGGGGCAGATTTCCAGTGAAATCAAGTAAAGGCCCGGTGGACTCCTCAAGCTTCCTCGCGTCGATCTCCAATTGCTCAAAGGTTAACATGAATAGGACATCACATGAACTTCTCATGTCAACTAGCAGTCGATGGACCTTGGCATTCCGATGATTGCCATTATGACCACTACGTCATTTTTTGGGGTGGGCAATCCCTTCGAGGTCATCGTCTGAGAGATAAATTGGTCCTTTGTTTTGGATTTCTTCCTTGGAACATCGGTGGTGTTGACAATTCGGACATAAGCCTTCCTTCTGGTAGCAGAGTCTCCTTTGACCACAGGACCACCAGTCGTCACCACATGCACAATCTTGATCGAGCCCTGGGTTCTAGAACGTTGGGCTTGTGCTCCTTATCTTCCTTTTCTTTTTGAGGTGGTAGGTCGACAAAGCGCTTGAGGTTCCCCCTTTTGAATGACCTCTCGAGTTCATTCTTTAAGTGGATATAGTCTTCCATGTCTTTTTGAGGTGGTAGGTTAGGATTCTGTGTAGCACCCCGTTCCAGGGATACATACCCAGATACGTGTCCCAATTTTTTCGATCGTATTTGTAACACCCCGTTCCTGGAATACGTACTTAGATACGTATTCTAATTTTTCTATCATATTTCTTTGATTTATTTTTATATTTGTTTTATTTTATGATTATTTGTGTGATTGTTTTGTATTGGATCCAGATTCGTGGACTCGAAGTCAGCCCTAGTCTGAACCGGGGACCCGATCCTAGTGTATTACTCGATTTGATCTTTTTGATAATTAAATTTGACCGATTTCAGTTTCAAACATCATTTTCTAATATTTTAGATTTTTCATGATTTTCTAAAATTTTTCAGAATTATTCTTCAGAATTATTCTGCAAAATCTTCAAAACTGGTGTCGATCAGCATCGCTGACCGATTTTCAGATTTTTTTTAATTTTTCAAATGGAGTTGAATTTTTATAAACAATTTTCATATTATTTCTTAGAATCTCATTTTCTATCTAAATACATTTTTTGAGGTTTTTCTTAATTTATCAAAATTTGACTGATTTTGGTGTCGACCGATATCGCCGAAAGATTTCAGAATTTTTAATTTAAAAACCAAATTGAATTTCTCAATTCCGATTTCATCAGTCATCTTAAAATAATATTTTTCTATTTTTGAGAATTTTTCGGAGCGATTCTGAAACAGTCAATCTTTACCCGCATTAAAATAATACTCTTTTTTCTTTATCATTTTCTTTCCCTTTCTTTCTCCCTAACCTGCCCCCGTCCTTCCCCCAAGCCCTGCCAATAGCCAGCTGCAGTACCAGCAGCACCATTCCCCCGTTCTTTCTCCCATACTCCCCTTCTCCCTCTCCTCTTTATTTTTTCTTTCTTTCTTTCTTTTCTTCCCCACCTTCCTCATTTCTCTCTCTCCCACCAACACATCCTCCTCTCTCCCCCTCCCTTAGCTCCACCGTCGGTCACCTCCGGCTCCGCCCCCGAAGCGCCACCACCACCCTTGGCCGGCCATGTCCTCCCCCAAACTCTCTCCTTCCCTCCTCCTTCCACAACACACTACCATCCTCCTTCAATTTCAATACAAAACCCATTTCACCTCCATTTTCATCCTCAAAATTCACCATCAATACTCTACCACCTCCTCCACTTCCATCACCCAACCATCACATCCACCTCCTCTTTCAATTCCCATCACCACCACCAACACCACCACCATCAATCACCACCGCCACCATCACCATCAACATCAACAACAACATTAGCAACAACTTTCCCAACAACCACCCAAACCCTCCTCCTCCTCCCCCCCGGGGGTTGCTGCGAGCTGACCCCCCCTCCGCCGATGGCGGCGCCACCAGGCCGCTGGCCAACTTCCCCCCGTGTGACGCCCCGATCCGGCGGGTACGGGGACGCCACTGCGACGTATATACGCAGGTCAGAAATACCCTCGCGTATATACGCTAAGCATCAGTACATGCAAGAATCAGAGACGGAAGCACAGTGTTACATACATTCCAACAGAAATAACGCAAGTACATGGTTATCACAGAGAATAATACAACATTACATGAATGTTACGTTACCAGGAAGTACAAAAGTACATAATACATGAAGAGATATACAAAAATAGAGATGTGCTCACGAGTAGCAAAAGGGCCTCGGGAGCCAAACAGGAGAGAAGCTAGGAGGAAGAACTACGGCATGATCAAGCTTCCGCTGCGCTCTGATCTGCTACAGCCAAGCCACCGTGATCCCAGCTCTAAAATCTGGACATGAGAATCCAGGGTTGTTAGCAACCCCAGCGAGTACATACAATAAAGCCAGGTGGCGTGCATAACAGATACATGTGTACAGGAAATGTGTATCGTGAATATAAGCATGTAAGCACATGAAATAAGACAGTGAGTAAAGTAACTACAGGAAATCAGTTATATAAGCTCACATTACCGATCAGTGAGATTAGTACGTCGAAGGAATAATCCAAACAAGGAAACCCTCATATATATACCCTATACCTCAAATCACTGTAATCTGAGTTTATATAATCTGTCTTTTCCTTCACAACAATATAATAATGTAACAGTATGGAAGCAATCAAATAATCTAATGAGATAGCACAAGTATAAGTGGTGGGCAGTATGGGTCAAGAGTATAGCTGGTCATATATCTAGAGCAGGTTATTATTAATTATTAAGACTCATCTGATTTGTATAAATCGGTATGTGTCCTATCCCACATACCTCAGCATACAGACCGAGGAGTAAGTTATTGGAAACTGATGAAGATCGACGAACCATGCTTAGAATGGGTCCCGTACATGCCCGGGACAACGGTCCAGGAGTATCCGGTACTGAGCCGGAACGTACCGCTAGGTACCGGGACTTATTGTACGCCCGAACAGGAATAGGATGTCACCGCTCCCACAGGAATAGGCCTAGGGGCTTATGGTACAACCGGCAGGCAGGGGAGTAGGGGTGCCAGTACACCCCACGGAAACGCCTGGTGGCCTCCAGGTCGATCCAAGTATATGGCCGCGCGACACTATAAGGCCATCATAAACATGGAAACTATATCGGTAATCATCAGTTTCCCCCATCCCGGTGTAAGTTGTCTAAATATTATAATTTATCCAGTGATAATGTCCACAGAGTATTCACAGTAATCCTATATTCATGGTTATCCTATTACGGGGCCAACAGGAGTATAGTATCAGGAATAATGTCAGGGGCCTCCCTATTTCAGGGGTTCAAGTATACAGGAGTACAGGAGTACCAAATATCTGGTAATAATAATATAATAATTATGTCATGTCCCCGTAACAGTGATAGTCATGAATATGTCATATAATAAGGTATCAGGGGTGGTAATGTCTGGTCAAGAGTCATGATGTCAGGTCCAGGTATTTGTACCACATGAAAGTATAGCATATACCGTATGTCAAGAACAAGCGTCAAGTATCAAGTATCAGGGTCCAATGTCAAGTGGTCAATGTAGCAAGACAAGTATCAGAGCCGGGTATCATATGTCAAACATAGTATGGCAAGTATCAATACCAGGTGTCACATATCACATATAGCATGTCATGTATCAGTACCAAATATAGCATGAAAGATGTCGGTGTCAAATACAGCATGGCAATATCGGTGTCAACTATTGTGTACCGGTGTAAATATCAAGTGCCGGTGATAAAAATTACATCCCTAGTGTAACATGCCAAGTGTCGGTATCCTAAATCACGTATCAGGCATAACATGTCCAAGGTCGGGTAAATACCGAGTGCAACATCATATATTCATTTACATAGCATGATATCATGTATCAAATTTTCGGTATTCAATACTAAGCATGCTAACATATCCACATCCCCCTTCCATGCTTAAAATACAAGAGTATTTATTTTTAAATATATTAAAAATGCTCGCATAATATTAAAGTAGAGGCATGTCAAAAATAAAGTTGTACTCGCCTGAAACCGGGTAAAATACCGGTTAAAATCCGGGTAACCAGCGAACGTCCAAGTAAACCTTTAGCCCACAATTTGTATATTAAAATATATAATTATAAATATTTATAAAAATTATTAGAGAGGGAATGAGAGAGGAGAGAGAGAGGAGAGAGAAATTTGTAGGGAAAAAAAAGGGAGAAAAGAAAGGGAGGGAAAATATGGTATAGTTTGAAATGAATTGGGATTTAAAGGAGGAGGGTAGGGGATGTAAATAGAGGGTTGTAGTTTAGGAAAAAGGTGAGGGGTATTTTTGGAAAGAGGAATTTTTGTTTTAGTTTAGGGATGAAATGAAAGAAAAAGGAAAGAAAAGAAGAAAGAAAAGAAAAGAGAAGAAACGAAGGAGGGGGGTTGTGGGGGGTGGCCGGCCGGCTGTAGGCCGGCGGCGACGACTGCAGGCCGGCGGCGGCGCCGCCGGCGGGGAGGGGTGGCGGCGCGCGCGGGCGGAGAGGAGGGAGGAGGTGGGTTGTTGTTGTTGTTGTTTTGATGGAGGTGATGGGTGGTGGTGGTGGTGGTTGTGGTGGTGGTGGTGGTGTTTGGTGGTGTTGGGATGTTAGAGGAGGTGGAGGAGGTGGTGATGGAGTAGTTGAAGGGGAGAATTTGGTGGTGGAGAGGAGGAATTTGGAGAAGATGAAGGTGGGTATGTGATGGTTTTGAGTTGAAATTGAAGAGGAGGAGAAGGAATTTGGGGTTGATGGAAGTGGAGGAGGTTGGTGGGGTGATGGGGGGTGCGACGGCGGCGGCTTGGGCGGCGTCTTGGGCGGCGGTGGTGAAGGTGGAGGCGGCGATGGTGTGGGTGCGTGAGTGGGAGTTGAGTTGTTGGGTTGAAGATGAAGTTAAAATGAAGGAGGTATTTTAAGGAGAGAAGATAAAAGGGAAAATGATTAAAATGGATATGATTAGAGATGATTAAGGGAGATGGAGTGAGGGAAAAATCTTGCTCAGTCCATGATGGACTGCTCCCTGCTGCAGCCGCTGTTGGGAGTTGCAGGGAATGGTGTTGGAGTGAAGGAGAAGAAAAGAAAGAAGAAAAAGAAAGAAAAAGAAAAGAAAATGGAAAAATTAAAAGGAAATGATTAAAAATAGTTAAAAATTTATAAATAAATATTTTATTAAATAATAAAATTGGTATAATATTCTGGAAGTAATAAGTAGAGGATTTGAGAGGTAAAAGCAAGAAAAAGAAAGGACGGCAAATTTTATTATTATTTTAATAAGGCGAAAATTTGACTGTTTCAGAATCCTTCCGAAAAATTCTCAAAAATAGAAAATATTATTCTAAGATGTTTGGTGAAATCGGATTTGAAAAATATAGTGTAGTTTTCAAAATAAAAATCCTGGAATCTTCCGGCGATACCGGCCGACACCAGGATCGGTCAAATTTGATAAATTTTGAAAAATCCCAAAAAAATGTTTTTAGTTAGAAAATGATATTTTAAGATGTACTGTGAAAGCCGTTTTTGAAAATTCAATCCCATTTGAAAACTAAAAATCCGGGAATCAGTCAGCGATGCCGACCGACACCGGTTTTGGAGATTTTGCAGAAAAATTTCAGAAAATTCCAGAAAATCATGAAAAATCTAAAATATTAGAAAACATTCTCTGAAACTGAAAACGGTCCATTCGGACTACCAGAAAGTCAAATCGGGCTCTTGGCTGGTATCGGTTCCCGGTCCGGGTCAGGGCTCACAATAGATCTGAGAATCCAGATCTGATACTAAACAATATGAGAAATCACAACTTAAAAACTAATATTAGAAGAAAATTACAATAACATGATCGAAAAAGTTGGGACACGTATCTGGGTACGTATCCCGGGAATGGGGTGCTACACCCCGCCTTCTTCTTTTCCCTTCTTTCCTTCCTTCCTTCCTTCCTTTCTTTTCTTCTTTATTTCTTTTCCTTCTCTCTCCTTTTACCCCTTCTTTTCATCAAATTCTCTCTCTCTCTCTCTCAACCCCCTCTAACTTTTCCAGCAAACTGTAAATCACCTAGGGGGTGAATAGGTGATGGCTAATCTAATGGTCACTAAATGCGGAATTAAAAACTATTATGACCTAAACAAAACTTCTTACACTAAACACCAAGTTTAACACAAGAGTGTAGCCGAATTCCCCGTCAAGGGCTCTGGACTAACTCCTCAAGATTCCCCTAGATATGGGTTGAGGTGCCGCGTTGGCTCTCTTGGTTGAAAACTAGTGTTAGCAAACAATCCCAAGCAATATAACAATATAGCACACAATGTATATCAA
Organism: Agave tequilana; assembly: GCA_038442645.1. Classification (NCBI taxonomy): domain Eukaryota; kingdom Viridiplantae; phylum Streptophyta; class Magnoliopsida; order Asparagales; family Asparagaceae; genus Agave; species Agave tequilana. Next base: position 28,593 of record JAVJIF010022948.1, on the reverse strand, counting down.
GCATGAAAAGATAAACACAATCTAAGTATGCAAGATATAAACTAGAGATAGAGAGAGAGAGAGCAAGAGCAATCGCAAACACAAGGGATTTGTTTCGAGGTTCGAACACCCTTGCTCTACATCCCCGCCTTCGACACATGAAGGATTTCCACTATAATCGATCCCACCGGATCACTCGGTGCCGCAACACCTACAAGGCGAGTTCACACTTAAACTCCTTGGACTCTCTAGCCCGTACACACCGCAAGCCCACCGGCTCGCCGAGGCCGCACCTCAAACACCGAGTTCTCACTAGAACCCGAAACACCGAGTCCCCACTAGGACCGGAAACAATGCGAACACACACGTCCGCCTCCTCAAAGTACAAGATGAAAACTTGGTGATCTAAACACTTGATCACTAATAAAAACTCTCACAACACAATCCTATGGATAGATAAAGCAATGGATAGCTCAAGTGATTGTGTGAGAAACTAGTATGGAATGTGTGGTGAAAAACTCAAAGAAATCACTTTGAAAACACTCTTGATAAACTCTCCTTTTGATTGAAAATATTGGCTCTAAAACAAGTGGAGAAAACCTCTTAAAAGAGTTGAGAAAACTGGTGAAAAATCCACTTGAAAATCTTGTAGAAAAACAGCCCCAAATGCCCCATTTTATAGGGCTAGAAAAACTAGCCGTTGGGGGTCTGTCAGACCTGTCGGTCGACCGACCAACAGTCATATTCAGACCGTTGTGCCATCGGTCGACCGGTCGGTCGACTGAGGCCAGGATACAGAGAACAAGTCTCTCTGTCCAGTCGACCGACCGGTCGACCGGGGCCTTTCCAGAGAGCAGAGCTCTCTGGACGGTCGACCGGGTCTGTCGACCGGCCCTCCTGCCAGAACTGGCGTGCACGTCTGTGCACGTCGGTCAACCGCCCGGTCGACCGACTTCAGGGTGCGGTCGACTGGTCGGTCGACCGTCTGAAGCCAGACAGCACAGTTAAGGGGATTAAAAACTTGGTCTTTTTGGTTAAAATAAAATCCCATAAATTCACAGAAAATCTACAAAAATAGTTTTAACACTTTACTTTGATAAACAAACATGCTTGCACAAAATCAAGGCATGTTACAAATGATTTGAACTATTTTTATAACTTGAAAATATTTGTTCAAAACACAAACTGTATTTTTTCAAATTGGTTTTTTCAAAACTTCTCCAAATACAAAAACAAGATATTTAAACTCATTTAAAGCATAGAGTGTATGGATATGATCCACTACACAAACATGATGAAATATCTATGTTTTTGACATTAAGCTCTAAACATGATTTTGGTTAAAACATGTATATAAGAAATACCAAAAACAAAACAAAACACTTGAAGTCTTCACTTGAATACCGATTTGGTTTTTGGTTAAATTTCTTTTCTAAAACAAACTAAATCAAGAGTGTGTGTGCATGTAGATACTTGAGCAATCCATCAACTATTATATCCTTTACATTTAACTAAAAATAAAATCTTCTAATTCACATAACGCATATTATGTAATGCATAAGAGGAGATGTGAAGCTCCCCCTACACACATGTACCACATAAAGAAGAGTTGTCAAGCTCCTCAATACAAGATACACTCAACATGAATCTATATGTAGAAGAGATGTTAAGCTCTCCTTACATATAAGAAATACAAATCAAAATTTTTAATTTTTCTCAAACAAAATTTTTAAAGGTACAGAGCTCTTGTAAAACAATCAAATTTTTAAGATACCAAATTGTAAATAATCATTATTGTAAAACATATTGATACCAATTGAAATTTAACAAATATGAAGTTGAAACATATTGATACCAATTGTAAACATAATGATCAAGTCTCGGGCCGAATGTGCGGGCTCGGGGCTCCTTTTCATCATAAACTTTGTGCTTTAAAAATGTGAATCAATTGTAAATCAAGCACATGAAAATCATATATATGTATGAAAAGAGAATACCAATAGCAATTGATATTATGAAAATTATGAAGCATACATATATAAGAAACAAAATATGAGTATATACAAAAATATCAATTGAGATACCAATTGAAAATAACAATATAAATCATGTATATAACTCATAACCTACCACCCTTCATATGCTCAAGATAAAAGATTTTCAATGAAGCATATAAGGCATAATCGCCCAGCCATCCGCCCATTGAAGGTGTAGGAAGGGGTTTTCAAAAATAGGGTTTGAAGACATTTTATAGTGAAAACCACTACCCATATGAAGAATAAATAACTAGTTAAAATAATTTTTGAAAAACTAGTTAAAGATCCTTCAAAACATGAAATCAAAACATATATTTTTCATGAGTCATACCAAATACACAAGAATTGACACTCAAAAATTGATAAAGCTCAAAAATATGTTCATGAAACAAAGTCATGAATAAACAAATAAAGTGTGAGTGTACAAGAATCATGTGTTTAGCATTTTTCATGAAAATAATCAATGAAGCTCAAAACACAAATATCATTTTATCAAACAAATCATGAAAATTTATTTTTCATTTTTAAAACAAACTTCTAGGTATATGTATGATTTATCCAAAACTAACAATATGCATACATATCCCAAACATAAAAGAGTCTATTAAATAATTTGCATGAAGGCAAGTGACTCACAGGTATACATGTATATTTATTAGTTGTGAATACAAATTACATATACATGAAATAAAACATGAAAATTGTCAAAACATGTATAAATGAGAGAATCATCAAAACTAGCTTATACATGTGCATATAGTGGGTACAAATGAGCATGAAGTGCAAACATATATGAATCAAATGTTGCTCACTATTTGTACATGTATAAATACAAGTTTTGATAAAAACTACATTTAAACTATTATTTACCACATGAAGCATAAAACAATGAAACATGAACATGCTAAATAATCATCTAATGAAAGAGCATGTAAATAAATTAGGAGTTTAGAGATAGTTATCAAACCAAGGAACTATGCTCTAATTCTCCAAAACATGGTGGTTGTCCCACCAAACCTCCTTGATAGCGGTGCATCAAAAATATGTCCATCTAGTCCACGTGCAACCACCACCAAGGCACCAAATCTCTCACGTTTTATGAGAGCCCTCACCTACATCAAATACACAAGGTGGGGGCTTTGGTACCCATTTTCTTTTGGTTTCTTTAGGGTTAGTCTTGTAAGGAACCCAAACATTTTATTTTTAGCAAAATTAATATGATGTAATCTATCAAATAAAACTTTGCTAAATGGCCTTTGCGGCCACAATGTGTACATTTGTACACCTTAGGATGCTTATGTGTGTGTGTATGATCGTGGCATGCAACATAAGCATATGCATGATGATGATGTGCATGAATAAGTGGAGTTTATTTCTTTGAAAACAAAGACTGCAATCTAGTGTGGTTAAATGCACAAGAGCTCAAGGTTGAGCTCAAACTATCAATTTTATTTTTCAAAAATTTAATCTCACTATCATCAATGATGGCGTGTAAAGTATGGTGAGAAATAGAATCATTTTTCTTCTTTTTAGAAACTTTTTCTTTTTCAACAATTTTTCTTTTCAAACAAGAATTTTCTTGAAAAACAATTTCCTTTTGTTTTTCCACCAAAACAATTTTATTTTTCAAATTTGTGTTTCCTTCACAAAGATTACTCAATTTGAAAAACAAGAAAACATTCTCATTTTTCAAAACCTCCTTTTCTTTTTCAATGCATGCAATCTTATTTCTAAAAGAATCATTTTCTTTTGCATGCAATCAAAATTCTTTTTCAAATTTTTATTTTCTTTCTTAACCATGTCACATTTCTCAAGAAGTAATTGACAAAATAAAGTGAGCTCATCATATGACATGTCATTATCTTCTACCTCGGATTCGGTAGTTACCTCAAGGGGGTTATCCCCTTAGACTATATAGCATGCGTTGGAGGTGTCGCTTCCAACGTCCGAATCGCTCCCGGCATAATATAGATCCTTTTCACCAAGGGAGGTGATGATGTTCCAAGCTATAAAAGCCGAATCAACATTAGAAACCATAGAAAAATAATCATCATTTAGGGTACTTTTCAAAACATTTAGGGCTTTTACATTAGCCTCAATATTCTTGCCATTTAAGCAATATACATCATTAGTTGTGGCAAGATAAACATGAATGCCTAGGGCTTTGAGGTACAAAGACATCTTAACCTTCCAAATTTGAATGTTAAGAATGTCAAACATGGGTGGTGACATAAAGTCCATGGTGTGTACAAAAATATTGATTAGCCTAAAATGAGGATCTTTAACTCTAGGTTGTAAGACCCAAATCAAGAGCACTTGGCTCTGATACCAATTGTAAATCACCTAGCGGGGGGGGGGGGGTGAATAGGTGATGGCTAATTTAATGGTCACTAAATGCGGAATTAAAAGCTATTATGACCTAAACAAAACTTCTTACACTAAACACCAAGTTTAACACAAGAGTGTAGCCGAATTCCCCGTCAAGGGCTCTGGACTAACTCCTCAAGATTCCCCTAGATATGGGTTGAGGTGCCGCATTGGCTCTCTTGGTTGAAAACTAGTGTTAACAAACAATCCCAAGCAATATAACAATATAGCACACAATGTATATCAAGCATGAAAAGATAAACACAATATAAGCATGCAAGATATAAACTAGAGATAGAGAGAGAAAGAGCAATCGCAAACACAAGGGATTTGTTTCGAGGTTCGAGCACTCTTGCTTTACATCCCCGCCTTCGACACACGAAGGATTTCCATTATAATCGATCCCACCGGATCACTCGGTGCCGCAACACCTACAAGGCGAGTTCACACTTGAACTCCTTGGACTCTCTAGCCGTACACACCGCAAGCCCACCGGTTCGCCGAGGCCGCACCTCAAACACCGAGTTCTCACTAGAACCCGAAACACCGAGTCCCCACTAGGACCCGAAACAATGCGAACACACACGTACGCCTCCTCAAAGTACAAGATGAAAACTTGGTGATCTAAACACTTGATCACCAATAAAAACTCTCACAACACAATCCTATGGATAGATAAAGCAATGGATAGCTCAAGTGATTGTGTGAGAAACTAGTATGAATGTGTGGTGAAAAACTCAAAGAAATCACTTTGAAAACACTCTTGATAAACTCTCCTTTTGATTGGAAATATTGGCTCTAAAACAAGTGGAGAAAACCTCTTAAAAGAGTTGAGAAAACTGGTGAAAAATCCACTTGAAAATCTTGTAGAAAACAGCCCCAAATGCCCCATTTTATAGGGCTAGAAAAACTAGCCGTTGGGGGTCTGTCAGACCTGTCGGTCGACAGGCTGGTCAACTGGCCAACGGTCATATTCAGACTATTGTGCCATCGGTCGATCGGTCGGTCGACCGAGGCCAGGATACAGAGAGCAAGTCTCTCTGTCCGGTCAACCGACCGGTCGACCGGGGCCTTTCCAGAGAGCAGAGCTCTCTAGACGGTCGACCGGGTCGGTCGACCGGCCCTCCTGCCAGAACTGGCGTGCACGTCTGTGCACGTCGGTCGACCGCCGGTCGACCGACTTCAGGGTGAGGTCGACTGGTCGGTCGACCGTCTGAAGCCAGACAACACAGTTAAGGGGATTAAAAACTTGGTCTTTTTGGTTGAAATAAAATCTCATAAATTCACAAAAAATATACAAAAATAGTTTTAACACTTTACTTTGATAAACAAACATTCTTGCACAAAATCAAGGTATGTTACAAATGATTTGAACTATTTTTGTAACTTGAAAATATTTGTTCAAAACACAAACTGTATTTTTCCAAATTGGTTTTTCCAAAACTTCTCCAAATATAAAAATAAGATATTTAAACTCATTTAAAGCATAGAGTGTATGGATATGATCCACTACACAAACATGATGAAATATCTATGTTTTTGACATTAAGCTCTAAACATGGTTTTGGTTAAAACATGTATATAAGAAATACCAAAAATAAAACAAAACACTTGAAGTCTTCACTTGAATACCGGTTTGATTTTTGGTTAAAATTCTTTTCTAAAACAAACTAAATCAAGAGTGTGTGTGCATGTAGATACTTGAGCAATCCATCAACTATTATATCCTTTACATTTTAACTAAAAACAAAATCTTCTAAAAACAAACCTAGACCCAAGTCTTCATCTTCTTGATTTGGTCCAAACACGATCCAAACTCGATCACTAGCTCGATGGATCAAACCGTGGTAGCTCCAAAACTTGACTTTAAATCCTTTGTTGAAGCTCCACACCTACTAAGATCTTGATCATGAATCTGTCACTAATTAAACACAAGATCATTAGTAAACATAACTACATAAGTTGATCATCATCAAAACTAGAGTGATGGGCCTTCGGGCCAACACAAACATCTCTCTCTTTCTCTCTCCCCCTACAAGTCTCTCACTCTCTCTCCAACATCTCCATCTCTTTTTCATTCTTTTCTCTCTCCTCTCTCTTTCCTCTATAATTCTCTCTCAATAAATTAATATCAATTAATATATATGTATATTTAATACAGATTGGTGACGGTACGTGTTTATGGTGTTTTGAGATTTTACGCCATTTTTTGAGTGATTTAGGCGAGTACATTTTCTGTGTTGTTCATGCTTTGCTATCATTGTTTCATACCTAGTGATTGCTATTTTAACGTCTATTGCATGATATATTGATATGCGAATGCCTTGTTACCATCATTACATGCATAATAATTGTTATCCTGCTTTCTAATACATGGTGTGTCATTATGCGAGTTGATATATGATATGCGAGTGATTTCTAATATTAACATGTTATACGAATATTTGTTGACCGTTATTATAATTCATTTAACTGGTATTATACTTGCATGGATATGCCTAGATACGCTCCCGCTTCGTTCAGCTTCGCATAGCTAATTAAAAGACTAATTTATTGTTGTTATAAATATGATTGTGAAAAGTTTGAAATGTTTAACTATACTGTTCTCCTGTACATATTATATGACTAGATGATTGCCTGACATATAATATTGTTGCCCTGTATTGACTCACCCGATAACATGTTAATTACCTGACACTGATATGTTATACTTGACACCTGTTCCCTAACACTTGATATCTGACACCGGTACTTGACATGTTATCACTTGACACCTAATACCTGACACCTGATATTTGACACTTGACTATTTACATGCCATCACTTGATCTTGACATATGCTATCACCTGGTACTGACATATTTGACCTGATATTGTGACACCTGACTGGATGGTATCACACCTGACACCTGCATTACATTGCATATTCATGATTATCACTTTTATAGTGACTTGGCATGATTATTAGACTGTTACTAGACTTCTGGTACTCCTGAACTCCTGTACTCTTGAACTCCTGTATTCCTGAACCCCTGTAACAAGAAGACTCCTGATATTATTCTCTTGATGCCATACTCTTGTTGATCCCTATAATTGACTAATCAGGGATGTTGGATTACTGTATTCACTGTGGAAACCTTGTGGACATTATCACTGGACTACATATATAATAAAGTACTTAACTGGGGTGGGAAAAACTGATGGATACTGGTATGATGTCATATTTATAATGGTGGATATATCTGAAGTGTCGTGTGGGGGCGCGTAATGATAAGTCCCCGGAAGCAGTAGGCTGATATCTGAAGTGTCGTGTGGGGTACATAATGATATGTCCCTGGAGCGGTAGCTTGTACTCATGAGCCGTAGTCCCGGGCAGAGACGAGACCCACTATAAATATGAGCCACCAGATTTATCAGTTTTCAAGTAATAACTCGTCTTATTCATAAGTGGATGTATGTGTATCGGTAATACATACCTAAACATATGGATCAGATGAATAACATAAGAATGTAACAACCAAATGGTAATAATATTAGAAATGTGTGATATTTGGTCTCTCCTTTGTTCGGGTCCTAATACTCACATATCAGACCCGGGTAAGTTCTACTAAAATGCGAACTCTAGTATAGAATATCAGTGATATGAGGCATTGGTAGGGAGGCGATTGAAATATCAAACGGTACTGATTATTATTATTGAATAACTTAAAATGCAATACCTTTATATTCTCCGGTTATAGTGATAATCAGGTGTTATGTCCTGAGTTGATACCCTGCTTTATGACAAATGATTTCTGTGACTCAATAATTACACCAGACACACTCTATTTCTGTTATTCTGAGGGCAACTCAAGTTGTATGAACTCAGATGATGACAATATGGGATATGTGGTATATAAATGACAGTTTTCTTGTTTGAATTATCCCCTTGACGTATCAATCTCGTGAATCCATAATCTGAGCTTGTACAACTAATTTTGTCCATACTTATATTTGTCGCACGTTTAATGTATTTATCGCATGCTTATGTGTACCTATGCTTTCGACACCGTTTTCTATGCATGTTTTCCGATTTAGACTTATCGATATACATGTATTTAATTGATTTTAGAATTCTGTCGTTCCTTTAATTTTCTTTATGTTACTTGTCATTGTCTGTACCTATATGCCTAAGCCACATCACTTGATCATGTACACGTGTGACTATCTAAGCACGCCAACTGGCTTTATCATATGTACTCGCCGGGTTGATTTTTGACAACCCTGGATTCTCATGTCCAGATCCTGGAGTCTGGACTGTGGCGGCCTTACTGTAGCTGATCAGAGTACGCAGCGGAAGCGCGGATTAGCAGTTGCTTGCCCGAACCCTCTTTCTTCTAGTCTCCCCTTGATCGACTCGCGAGATTCTCATCTTCCTACTCGTGAGTACTTTCCCGTATTTCATATTGTACATCCTGCTTTTGTGCTTCTTGGTGATCTTATATTCTTAATTCATTATATCATGCTTTGTGATAACTGTGTACTTGTGTTATTATTGCTGGAATGTATATTACCACTGTGCTTCTGTACTCTGATTCTTACCTTTATTGATGGTTAACGTATATACATGAGGGTATTTCTGACCTGCGTATATACGTCGCAGTAACGTTTCCAAACCTGTGGGATCGGGACGTTATAGGGTGGTATCAGAGCCTAGGCTCTCACATCTCAGTACAACCAATCTGCAAATTAATGGTAAAGAAATTTATAACTGGAATGCATGAGTCGTGGTTATACAATCCAACTACAAGTACAAAGTTATCTATTCCTTCTTGATCGTTCTTCCCTTGATTCTCGAATCTCTTTCATCCTTTTCCATTTCCAGTTCCTGTCGTCCTTATACCAACCCAAGCTATATATAGACTGGTAGGGGAGCGACAAGACAGATGTGGTTCGCTCTCATTATGTTCTGGCATTCTTTGACTCTGGTACATCAAATTGTCCTCTATTGGATAGTTTTCAGCCTCACATTCTATTCTTGTATTTATGGATATATCACGAGGAATCAGTGCAGAAAGTGGAGTAGTCATCACTTATATAATCAGATAGACTATCATTACATAAGGAGTGTCAGTATGAAATAATATTCCATATTCAGGACTTCTGTCAGACAGAGTTATGATATTTTCTATCTTTATTATTCCAGCAGCGGTCATGATTTCTTCTTCCATGTTCATGGAACTCGGGTATTCTCAGAACCGATTTGCAGTCAGGTTATTATTCAGAAGACAGCACTCGGGACTCGTTTCGATTATTATGAATTCTTGATCGTGTTCTTTGAGCCACCAACTCTTGGAGGTTTTTATAGATTGGGTGAACCACGGGCCCCGCTAGCCTCGCTAAGCGAGGGTCGTGTTCTAGTCACCTGTGGACCTAACCGAGAGTGGGCTTCGCTGCACCCTGGTGCTTAGCATTTAGCGTTGTCTTACGTGCTGGCTTCGCCGCGTGAGCTCTGCTAAGTGCGAGTCTCGCAGAGCATTAGCTCCAGCATCCTTATGCTTAACGCCTGAGCTGTGCTACGCGATGGCCTCACCTAGGCTTGGCTTCGTCCTGACTAGTCCATTTAGTGCTTAGTACTCTAGCTTGTTCCTCGGATTTCTTCCGCCTAGCGTGTTTTCATGGATCCGCTGAACAGGGTTTTCTCGCTGTATCTAAGCTATCGCCATGATCCTTATGAACGATCCATTCGGCCAATCTTGCAGGGCCCAGATATCCTCTACATGTTTCATCTGCAGTCGGGTTATTATTCAAAAGTCAGTATTCAAAATTCTCCATGGTTATTCTATATTTTTGGCTATGTCTTTCAGAGTTAGCAAAGCCCAGTATACATAAATTCTTAATTATTGGTCTTCTTTATTTATGCTCAGTATTATCAGGGTTTTCTTTATCGTTGGTTTTCTGGTCTATTCTCAGAGAATTAGTATGTATGCAGTACATCGGTAATTCTACAACAGACTCCTCGTCAAGGACAGCCTCATGTCATGGAGGGTTTTATATTATATTATGGATTTCACCTCTACGGATTTCTATGGGTTTCATCAGCTTTACTATGCAATTAGAAAGAATTATTATCGATTATATCACCAAGGCAACCCACTTTATATTATTCAGAATGGGTCAGTCTTAGTTCTGACAGTATTCTTTTATCAACAGACATCAAGTCAGTATTATTATGGCACCGTCAGAGGATATATACGATAGAAGCGCAAAAATGTCTAAGTCTCGAGTTTACAGTTCAGTCAATTTATGAGAATGACCTTCAGTTATTCATATCTTGATTGGTATAATCCTTATTCTTATCATTTCTTTGTTCATCTTCTTCTTATCAAAATTTCGAGGACGAAATTTTTGTAAGGTGATGGAATGTAACACCCCGTTCCTGGAATACGTACTTAGATACGTATTCTGATTTTTCTATTATATTTCTTTAATTTATTTTTATATATTTTTGTTTTATGATTTTTTGTGTGATTGTTTTGTATTGGATCCGGATTCGTGGACTCAGAGTCAGCCCTAGTCTGAACCGGGGACCAGATCCTAGTGTATTATTCGATTTGATCTTTTTGATAGTCAAATTTGATCGATTTTAGTTTCAAATATTAGTTTATAATATTTTAGATTTTTCATGATTTTCTAAAATTTTTCAGAATTATTCTGCAAAATCTTCAAAACCGGTGTCAACCGACATCGCTGACCGATTCCTAGATTTTTTTAGTTTTCAAATAGAGTTAAATTTTTAGAAACAGCTTTCACATTACTTCTTACAATCTCATTTTCTATCTAAATATATTTTTTGAGATTTTTATGAGTTTATCAAAATTTGACCGATTTTGGTGTTGACCAGCATCGTCAGAAGATTTTAGAATTTTAATTTGAAAATTAATTTGAATTTCTCGAATCTGATTTCACTAGGTATCTTAAAATAATATTTTCTATTTTTGAAAATTTTTTGGAGCGATTCTGAAACAGTCAACTTTTACCCGCTTAAAATAATATTTTCTTTTTTCCTTTTCATTTTCTTTCCCTTTCTTTCTCCCCTACCTGCCCCCGTCCTTCCCCATGCCTTGCCAACAGCCAGCTGCAGCACCAGCAGCACCATTCCCCCCATTCCTCCTCCGATACTCCCCCTCTCCCTCTCCTCTTTATTTTCCTCTTTTTCTTTCTTTTCTTCCCCATCTTCCCCTTTTCTCCTTCTTTCTCACCAATTTCTCCTTTTTTCTCACCAACACATCCTCCTCCTCCTCTCTCTCTCCCCCTTGGCTCCATCACCTGCCACTTCTGACACGGACCCCGGAGCGTCGCCGCCACCCTTGGCCGGCCATCCCCTCCCCCAAACTCTCTCCTTCCCTCCTCCTTCCACAACACACTACCATCCTCCTTCAATTTCAACACAAAACTCATTTCACCTCCATTTTCATCCTCAAAATTCACCTCCAATACTCCATCACCTCCTCCACTTCCATCACGTTACCATCACATCCACCTCCTCTTCCAATTTCCATCACCACCACCAACACCACCACCACCATCACCTTCAACATCAACAACAACATCAACAACAACTTCCCCAACAGCCACCCAAACCCTCCTCCTCCTCCTCCCTGGGGGCTGCTGTGCCGCCGACCCCCCTCCGCTGGTGGCGGCGCTCCCTGGCCGGCAGCGGCGCCCCCTGGCCGGCAGCGGCGCCACCAGGCCGCCGGCCAACTTCCCCCTCCTTCTTCTTTCCCTTCTTTCCTTCCTTTCTTTCTTTCTTTTCTTCTTTTTCCCCCCTCCTCTACCCTTTTACCCCCTTCTTTTCATCAAATTCTCTCTCTCACCCCCTCTAACTTTTCCAGCAAACATCTCTCTCTCTCTCTCTTCCCCTCTCCCCCTACAAGTCTCTCTCTCTCCAGCAGCTCCCTCCCTCTCCTCTCTCTCTCCTTTCTCATTCTCTCTCTCAATAAATTAATATCAATTAATATATATGTATATTTTAATATGGATTGGTGGCGTGTACGTGTTTATGGTGTTTCAGGATTTTACGCCGTTTTCGGTGATTTAGGCGAGTACATTTCCTGTGTTGCTTCATACTTTGCTGTCATCATTTCATACCTAAGGATTGCTATTTTAACGTCTATTGCATGATATATTGATAAACGAATGCCTTGTTACCATCATTACATGCATAATAATTGTTATCCTGCTTTCTAATATATGATGTGTCATTATGCGAAATATGATATGCGAGTGATTTCTAAAATTAACATGTTATACGAATATTTGTTGATCGTTATTATAATTCATTTAACTGATATTATACTTGCATGGATATGCCTAGATACGCTCCCGCTTCGCTCAGCTTCGCACAGCTAATTAAAAGATTAAATTATTATTATTATAAATATGGCTGTGAAGAGTTTGAAATATTTGACTATATTGTTCTCCTGTATCATATTATATGACCAGATGATTGCCTGACATACAATATTGTGGCTCTGTATTGACTCACCCGATAACAACATGTTAATTACCTGACACTGATATATTATACTTGACACCAGATCCCTGACAACTTGATGCTGACACCGGTACTTGACATGTTATCACTTGACACCTGATACCTGACACCTGATATTTGATACTTGACAATTGACATGCCATTACTTGATACTTGACATATGCTACCACCTAGTACTGACATATTTGACCTGATATTGTGACACCTAACTGGATGATATTACACCTGATAACTGTATTACATTGCATATTCATGATTATCACTTTTACGGGGACTTGGCATGATTATTATACTGTTACCAGACCTCTGGTACTCCTGAACTCCTGTATTCCTGAACCCCTGTAACATGGAGACTCCTGATGTTATTCTCCTAATGCCATAATCTTGTTGATCTCCGTAATTGATTAATCATGGATGTTGGATTATTATATTCACTGTGGACACCTTATGGACATTATCACTGGACAACATCTATAATAAAGTACTTAACTTGTACTGGGGTGGGGGAAACTGATGGATACCGGTATGATGTCATATTATAATGGTGGATATATCTGAAGTGTCTTGTGGGGCGCGTAATGATAAGTCCCTAGAAGCAGTAGCCTGATATATGAAGTGTCGTGTGGGGTACGTAATGATAAGTCTCCGGAAGCAATAGCCTGATATCTGAAGTGTCGTGTGGGGTACGTAATGAAAAGTCCCCGGAAGCAGTAGCCTGTACTCCTGAGTCGTAGTCCCGGGCAGAGACAGGACCCACATAAATATGAGCCATCAGATTTATTAGTTTCCAAGTAATAACTCATCTTATTCATAAGTGGATGTATGTGTACCGATAACACATACCTAAGAATATGGATCAGATGAATAACATAAGAATGTAACAACCAAATAATAATATTAGGAACGTGTGATATTTGATCTCTCCTTTGTTCGGGTCCTGGTACTCACATATCAGACCCGAGTAAGTTCTACTAGAGTACGAACTCTAGTATGGACTATCAGTGATGTGAGGCACTAGTAGGGAGCGATTGAAATATCAAACGGTACTGATTATTATTATTGAATAACTTAAAATGCAATACCTTTATATTCTCCGATTATAATGATAATCAGGTGTACCCTGCTTTATGACATATGATTTTTGTGACTCAATGATTACTCTAGACACACTCTAGTTCTATTACTCTGAGGGCAACTCAAGTTGTATGAACTCAGATGATGGTGACATGGGATATGTGGTATATAGATAAGGGTTTTCTTATTTAAATTATCTCGTTGACGTATCAATCTCGTGATTCTATAATTTGAGTTTGTACAATTAGCTTTGTCCATACTTATATTTATCGCATGTTTAATGTATTTATCGCATGCTTATGTGTACCTATGCTCTCGACACCATTTTCTATGCATGTTTTCTGATTCAGACTTATCGATATACATGTATTTACTTGATTTCAGATTTTTGTCGTTCCTTTAATTTTCTTTATGTTACTTGTTATTGCCTGTACCTGGATGCCTGAGCCACATCACTTGATCATGTACACATGTGACTTCCTGAGCACGCCAACTGGCTTTATCATATGTACTCGCCAGGTTGCTTTTTGACAACCCTAAATCCTCATGTCCAGATCCTGAAGTCTGAATCGTGACGGCCGTGCTGTAGCTGATCAGAGTGCGCAGCGGAAGCGTGGATTAGCAGTTGCTTGCCCGGACCCTCTTTCTTCCAGCCTCCCCTTGATCGGCTCGCGAGATTCTCATCTTGCTACTCGTGAGTACTTTTCGCATTTTATATAGTACATTCTGCTTTTGCGCTTCTTGGTGATCTTATATTCTTAATTCATTATGTCATGTTTTGTGATAACTGTGTACTTGTGTTATTATTGCTGGAATGTATATTATCACTGTGCTTTCGTACTCTGATTCTTACCTATACTGATGATTAACGTATATACGTGAGGGTATTTCTGACCTGCGTATATACGTCATAGTTGTAAATCACCTAGAGGGGGGGTGAATAGGTGATGGCTAATCTTATGGTCACTAAATGCGGAATTAAAGACTATTAATGCAAATTAAAACTTATTACACTAAACACCAAGTATAACATAAGAGTGTAGCCGAATTTCCCGTGAAGGGCTCTGGACTAACTCCTCAAGATTCCTCTAGATAAGAGTTGAGGTGCCGCGTTGGTTCTCTTGGTTGAATACAAGTGTTAGCAAACAATCCCCAAGTATATACAATTAAGCACACAATATATCAAGCATATAAAGATAAAGACAATAACAGCATGCAAGATTTAAAGACAAGAGAAAGAGATAGAGAGTGAGCAATCGCAAACACGGGAGATTTGTTTCGAGGTTCGAGTACCCTTGCTCTACGTCTCCGCCTTCACACTTGAAGGATTTCTACTATAATCCGATCCCACCGGATCACTCGGTGCTGCAACAGCTACAAGGAGTTCCCACTAGAACTCTTGGACTCTCTAGTCCCGTACACATCGCAAGCCCACAAGGTCGCCGAGGCCGCACCTCAAACACCGAGTTCACACACGAACTCGAAACACCGCGAACACAACCGTCCGCCTCCTCAAAGTACAAGAAAGAATTCTTGGTGATCTAAACACTTTGATCACCAATAAACACTCTCACAAAAACACTCCTATAGAATGAATATGTCAATGGGTTGCTCAAGTGTTTGTGAGAAAAATAAGGATAGAAGTGGTGGAGGAAAACTCAAGAAAATCACTTTTAAAACACTCTTGATAAACTCCCCTTTTGATTGGAAGTATTAGCTCTCAATTTAGTGGAGAAAACTCTTGAAAGAGTAGGAAAAGCTGTTGTAAAAATTCACTTAAAATCTTGTTGAAAACAGCCCCCAAATGGCCTAATTTATAGGGCTAGAAAAACTAGCCGTTGGGAGCCAGATGGCCTGCCGGTCGACCGCCCGGTCGACCGCCAACGGTCATTTCAGAGAGCACTGCTCTCTATCCGGTCGACCGACCGGTCGACCGGGGCCTTTCCAGAGAGCAGAGCTCTCTGGACGGTCGACCGGGTCGGTCGACCGGCCCTCCTGCCAGAACAGGCGTGCACGTCTGTGCACGTCGGTCGACCGCCCGGTCGACCGACTTCAGACTTCGGTCGACCGGTCGGTCGACCGGCTGAAGCCTGGAAACTGATTTTCTGGGATTCAAAAGTTGGTCGTTTTGGCTTAAATAAAATCCCATAAAATCATGAAAAATCTACAAAAGTAGTTTTAACACTTTACTTTGATAATCAAACATGCTTGCACAAAATCAAGACATGTTACAAGCAATTTAAATTATTTTTGTAACTTGAAAAAATTGGCTCAAAACAAAATCTGTATTTTTCAAAACTTGATTTTTCTAAAACTAATTTTCAAACTTCTCCAAATAAAAAAAACTAGATATTTTAAACTCATTTGAAGCATAGAGTGCATGGATATGATCCACTACACAAACATAGTGAAATATCTATGTTTTTGACATTAAGCACTAAATACGGTTTTGGTTAAAACATGTAAACTAGAATACCAAAAACCAAACCGGTATTTTTCTAAATGAAAACTCTTTTCTAAAAAGAAAATTCTTTTATGAAAACATAACTAAATCAAGAGTGTGTGTGTATATGGTATACTTGAGCAATCCACCAACTATTCTATCCTTTACATTTTATCTAAAACAAAATCTTATAAAAACAAACCTAGACACAAGTCTTCATGAAGTCTTCACTTGAAGTCTTCTTATCTTCTTGATTTGGTCCAAACACGATCCAATAGCTCTTTGGATCAAACCGTGCTAGCTCCAAAACTTGACTTTAAATTCTTTGTTGAAGCTACACACCTACTAAGATCTTGATCATATAAATCTGAAACTAAATAAACACAAGATCATTAGTACTATAACTACATGAGTTGATCATCATCAAAACTAGAGTGATGGGCCTTTGGGCCAACAATCTCCCCCTTTTTGATGATGACAAAACTCATGAAGTTATATATGCACGGATTAAAGTAAAGCTTCAAAGAAGCTCCCCCTTAACTCATGCATAACAATAAACAAATAAATATGCAATGAAAGTACATAAACATGTATGCAAATATATGGAGATAAACATGCTAACAAGCATAAAACACATCAAATTCTTTTTCTCCAATTTGCACTACATAAAATATATATGCAAAAACATAAATTCTTCTCCCCCTTTATGAATAAAGTAAGGAGAACATGCATATATATATATACCAAATACTTCTCCCCCTTTTTGTCAATCATCAACAAAGGGGTTAAAGTAAAAATAAAATGTTCTCCCCCTTTTTGTCAAAAATAAAAATCAACAAAGGGGTGACATAAAACAAATCAATAAAGGATATATGCGATATACATTCATGAAGAGGAAGACGTTAAGTTAACTTCCCTACACATATACATTACATGAAAGAGGGATGACAAGCCCTAATTCGCATAACGTATAATATGTAATGCATAAGAGGAGATGTGAAGCTCCCCTACACACATGTATCACATAAAGAAGAGTTGTCAAACTCCTCAATATAAGATACACTCATCATGAATATATATGTAGAAGAGATGTTAAGCTCCCCTTGCATATAGGCAATACAAATCAAAATATTTTTAATATTTCTTATTCAAACAAAAATTTGAATTTTACTTAATAAAACAAATTTTGAGATATCTTAGCAAAACAAATTTTAAGACACCAAATTGTAAATAAATATTACAAATTTTGAATTTTTCTTAAATCAACAAATAAAACATATTGATATCAATTGAAATTTATAACAAATATGAAGTTGAAACATATTGATATCAATTTAAAATAATGATCAAAATTTTTATTTTCATAAGCATATCATAAACTTTGTGCTTTTAAAAGTAAATCGATTGTAAATCAGGCACTAACAAATCATATATGTATGAAAAATGATAATACCAATTGATATGGAGGACATACATATATAGAAACAAAATTATGAGTATACAAAATATATCAATTGTGATACCAAATGAAATTATGATACCAATTGAAATTATGAAGTGAAAATAGTGTATAACTCATAAACTTCCACCCTTCATATGCTCAAGATAAAGGATTTTTCAATAAAGCTTGCAAGGCATACTCGCCCATCCATCCACCCATTAAGGGGTCGGTAGGGGTTTTCAAAAATAGGTATTTGAAAATATTTTTAGCATTGAAAAATACTACTAAATGAAGAACAATAACTAGTTAAAAGTAATTTTTGAAAAACTAGTTAATGATCCTTCAAAACATGAAACCAAATCATATGTATTTCATGAATCATACCAAATACATAATAGTTGACACTCAAAACGATAAAGCTCATAAAGATGTTCATGAAATAAGGTCATGACAAAATAAATAAAGTGTGAGTGTTCAAAAATCATGTAAATAGCATTTTCATGAAAATAGTCAATAAAGCTCAAAATAAACATGAATATCATTTTATCAAACAAATCATGAAAATTTATTTTAAAAAAATTAAACTTCTAGGTATATGTATGATTTATTCAAAACTAACAATATGCATACATATCCCAAACATAAAAAGAGTCCATAATATAAATTGCATGAAGGCGAATGACTCACGGGTATATCTGTATATTTATTAGATTTGAATACAAAATACATATACATGAAGTAAAAACATGAAAATAGGCAAAACAAGTATAAATGAGAGAATCATCAAAACTAGCCTATACATGTGCATAAAGTGAGTACAAATGAACATGAAGTGCAAACATATATAAATCAATTTGTTGTTCACTATTTGTACATGTATAAATACAAGTTTTGATAAAAACTATATTTAAACTAGTATTTACCACATGAAGTACAAAACAAGAACATGCTAAAAATATTATGTATGAAAAAGCATGTAAATAAATTAGGAGTTTAGAGATAGTTACCAAATCAAAGAACTATGCTCTAATTCTCCAAAACATGGTGGTCGTCCCACCAAACCTCCTTGATAGCGGTGCATCAAATATGTGTCCATCAAGTCCACGTGCATCCACTACCAAGGCACCATCCCTCTCACGTTTTGTGAGAGCCCTCACCTACATCAAAAATATAAGGTGGGGATTTTGGTACCCATTTTCTTTTGGGTCCTTGAGGTTTAGCTTTGTAAGGAACCCAAACATTTTTCTTATTAGCAAAATTTACATGATGTATCTTATCAAAACAAAACTTTACTAAATGGCCTTTGCGGCCATAATGTGTACATTTGTACACCTTAGGATGCATATGTGTATGTGTGTGATCGTGGCGTGCAAATTGTGCATATGCATGATGAGGGTGATGCGCATGAATATGGGGAACTTGTTTCTTTTGAAACAAAGATTCCAATCTCTTATGGTTAAATGCACAATTGCTCAAAATAGAGTTTAAACAATCAATTCTATTTTTCAACAATTTAACCTCATTTTTATCAATAGTGGCATGTAAAGCATGATGAGAATGAAAATCATTTTTCTTATTCTTTTTAGAAACTTTTTCTTTTTCAACAATTTTTCTTTTAAAGAAATGTTTTCATGCGAAGCAATTTCTTTTTGTTTTTCCACCAAAACAACTTTATTTTTCAAAATAGTGTTTCCTTCACAAAGATCATTTAATTTAGACATTAAGGAAACATTTTCATTTTTCAAAATTTCATTTTCTTTTTCAAAGCATGCAATTTTATTTTTAAAAGAATCATTTTCTTTTAACATGCAATCAAATTTCTTTTTCAAAATTTTGTTATCCTTTTTAATCATGTCATATTTTTCTAAGAGTTGTTGACAAAATGAAGTAAGTTCATTATATGACATATCAACATCCTCTTCTATCTCGGATTCGGTAGTTACCTCAAGGGGGTTATCCCCTTGGACCATGTAGCACACGTTGGAGGTGTTGCTTCCAACATCCAGTCGCTCCCCGCATAGTATTGTTCATTTTCGCCAAGAGAGATTGAAAATCACCTAGAGGGGGGTGAATAGGTGATAATGCTAATCAATGCACAATTTAAAAAATATGAAGCAACAATCTCACAAAGCAAGTGAATATAGCAATGACAATCAAGAGCAAGTAGTAATAGCAATGAAAGTAGAGCAAGAACAAGGAAAAGTAAACCAAACGCAAACACCAAGATTTGTTATCGAGGTTCGAGCACCCAGCTCTACTTCCCCGCCTTCCCCAGAAGGATTCCAACCACTTCCACTATCACAAAGATGTCACAAATACACCGGAGTACCCAACTCCACAATCTCAAGTACAAGTTCTCTCTTGGTAGTCAAAAGACCACAAACTTTCTCTTTCAAAATTCTCTTCCCTTACAAAGGTCCTTAGAGAACAAAGAGTAGGAATTAAGCTCTTGTGTGCAAGGAGAAAAGAAAATGAAATCAGAGAACTCTTGAAAACACTTCAGAAATTGAGAGAGAATTTCAGCACAAAGACCAAGAAACTAAGTCTTTTGAAAGCCTTAAACTTTTGAAAATTTTTGAGAATTTTTCTAGTAACCAAACTCTCCCTAAACACCCCTATTTATAAGAGAGGGCTAGGGTTTAAAGATAAAACATTTTTAAGGCTAATCAGAATGTATTAAAACCAAAACATGTCACTTAAACACACTTAAGTGAGAAAAGGACAAAAATAAATCTGCTCAGAAAACTAGCCGTTACTGTTCAAACGGCTAGTACGGTCGACCGGCCCGGTCGACCGCTAGTACAAAGGAATATAGCCGTTGCAGGCTACGGTCGACCGGCCCGGTCGACCGAAACAAACAGAGAGCTCTGCTCTCAGACCGGTCGACCGTCCAAAGACTTCCAAACGTGCACAGATTTGTGCACGTCGGTCGACCGACCCGGTCGACCGACTTCTAGCCAAGTCGACTTATCAGAAAACTTAGTCGACTGGATGAAGTCTGGAATGGACAGAAAAATAGTTTTAAAAATATTTTGAAAAATCTTTTAACACTCATAAAAATCACCAAAAATAGTTTTATCATTTTGTATGGATATATAAACATGTGGTAAAAAGTTTAGCTCAAATATCAATCAATATGAACTATTTTTGTCTCTTATCATTTTTACCAAAAACCAAAAACTGTATTTTCTAAAACTTAAATTTTGACTAGAAAATACGTTTTGTCCAAAATTTCTTCCAAATACAAAAACATGATATTTAAACATTTTGAAGCATAATCCTGAAACATATGTATATCAAAGTTTTTGTTATAAATTCCAATACCAAAATAAGTTTTGATAAAACACGAAACTTAAAACACATGATTATGTATATCAAAGTAAGTTTGTAGGTTGAAGATTGTATACAAACTAATTATGTTAGGAAACAAGATGTGCGCAAAAACGTGTGTGATAGAGCTTCAAACCTATTCACTATTCTTTAACAAAATTCTAAACTAAAAGCAAATCTAATAAATTATCTTGAGCAATCTTGAAGTCTTAAGCCATGTGATGCCTTGCTAGAGCCTTCTCTTCTATGTTCCTTCCTTGATGTGCAAAAAGCCTTCTTTGCTTCATGAACCTAGAAATTCTTGCAATAGCTAAGCAATGGCCTCCAAATATGGTACTAACATGAAACTTATCTAAACAAACTAATTAGTACCAAATAGCACCTATTTGTTTTGTTATCATCAAAACTCTAAACGTTTGGAGAGTGTAACCTTTTGGGCCAACAATCTCCCCCTTTTTGATGATGACAAAACAAATAGGCTATAAATAAAAGTATAGGGGAGGAGAAAGCTCCCCCTCAAATTATGCTATATTAAATAAAGAAAAACCATGTAATTTGTAATTTTCAACTAAACATCATGAAACCAAAAACCAAAACACTTAAACTCAAATTACTAGAATTCATGAAAACACATCAAAATCCCAAAACATATATAAACTCATCATGAAACCAAAAACCAAAACACTTAAACTCAAATTACTAGAATTCATGAAAACACATCAAAATCCCAAAACATATATAAACTCATATGGAACCAAAACCATATGAGCTCATATTTCCATACATACATAAACTCATTCTCCCCCTTTTTGTCATACATCAAAAAGGGTTAAGAAAACATTTTATTCAATAACACAAACATTGAGTTCACCACAAATGAATGAAAATCTAGCAAAATCAAGTGGTTTAGTGAAAATATCGGCAAGTTGCAAATCCGTAGAAACATAATCAATATCTATATCTCCTTTCTCAAAATGATCTCTAAGAAAGTGATATCTAATCTCAATATGCTTGGTCTTACTATGTTGATTTGCATTCTTTGTCATATGTATAGTACTAGTATTATCACAAAATATTTTAATATGGTCAAAATGCAAATCATAATCAAGGAGAGTATGTTTCATCCAAAGGACTTGTGCACAACAAGCCCCCGCGGCAACATACTCCGCCTCGGCGGTTGAGAGAGCAACGGAATTTTGTTTCCTAGAGGACCATGAAACAAGACAATTACCAAGAAATTGACATGTCCCACTAGTACTCTTTCTATCTACTCTACAACCCGCATAGTCGGCATCCGAATAACTCGTCATTGAGAAATCTCCGGTTTTCGGATACCATAGACCCATTCCAATCGTTCCCTTAATATAACGAATAATGCATTTTACCGCAATAAGATGGGACTCTTTGGGACACGATTGAAATCTAGTACAAAGACACACACTAAACATGATATCCGGCCTACTTGCCGTCAAATACAAAAGACTACCTATCATGCTTCTATACAATTTAATATCAACATTTTTACCTTGGTCATCCTTATCAAGCTTGGTGGTAGTTGCCATGGGAGTGTTGAAAACCTTGAGTCTTCAAATCCAAACTTCTTTACAAGTTCCTTTGCGTATTTGGCTTGACATATGAAGTTCCCATCTTGCAATTGCTTGATTTGGAGTCCAAGAAAGAAATTAAGCTCACCCATTGAAGACATTTCAAATTCACATTGCATAACCTTTTCAAATTCCTTGCATAAAAACTCATTAGTAGAATCAAAAATTATATCATCAACATAAATTTGCACAATTAAAATATCATTGTCAACATGCTTAGTGAATAGTGTTGTATCTACTTTGCCTTTAATAAAATCATTTGAAATGAGAAAACTAGAAAGCCTTTCATACCAAGCTCTTGGAGCTTGTTTCAATCCATACAAAGCTTTATCAAGTTTAAAAACAAAATTGGGATGAACATGATCAACAAAACTGGGAGGTTGAGCAACATAAACTTCTTCATTTATAAAACCATTCAAAAATGCACTTTTCACATCCATTTGAAAAAGTTTAAAATTTTTGAAAGATGCAAAAGCTAGTGTCATCCGTATGGCTTCAAGCCGTGCTACGGGTGCAAAGGTCTCCTCAAAGTCAATTCCCTCAACTTGAGTGTAACCTTGGACCACTAACCTAGCCTTATTCCTAATCACATTTCCGGACTCATCCATCTTGTTTCTAAAGATCCACTTAGTACCAATTATTGGTCTATCGTGGGGCCTAGGAATAAGGTGCCAAACTTGGTTGCGCTCAAATTGATTGAGTTCCTCTTGCATGGCTAGCAACCAATATGAGTTCGCCTCGGCTTCGAGGATGCTTTTGGGTTCAAAATGAGAAATGAAAGCAAAATTACCACATAGGTCATGGAGTTTGGAGCGAGTTGTTACCCCTTTAGATGCATCACCTAAGATGAGCTCTTTGGGATGATTTGTGGCATATCTCCAAGCTTTAGGAAGCGGTTGAGAGCTTTCCTCTTTATCCTCTTGAACGTCACCAATTGGTTCTTGCTATCATCTTGAGCGGGTGAGTCCTTCAAGGATAGTCTCTCCATGTCTTCACCTAATGGTTCAATCTCTACAACATTCTCAACAAACACATTAGATTCTTCAAATTTAACATGCGTGGATTCTTCGATGGTAAGTGAAGATCTATTGAATACTCTATAAGCTTTACTAGTTGTAGAATATCCAACAAAGATTGCTTCATAAGCCTTAGCATCAAATTTACCCAAGTTATCTTTAGTGTTCAAAACAAAACACTTGCATCCAAAAACTTTGAAATATGAAAATTAGGTTTTCTAGAATGATACATTTCAAAAGATGTTTTGAAAGAATTTTTACATAAATAAATACGATTTGATATATAGCATGCGGTGTTTACGGCCTCGGCCCATAGATAATGAGGGAGGTCATACTCACTTATCATTGTCCTACCCATCTCTTGAAGTGTTCTATTTTTCCTTTCTACAACTTCATTTTGTTGTGGAGTTCTAGGACAAGACATTTCATGCTTAATTCCCTTTTCATCACAATAAGTCATGAAGAGTTGGTTAACAAACTCACCACCTCTATCACTCCTTATTTTCAAAATCGGAAAACCTTTTTCTTTTCAACCCTTTTTCGAAAAATTTTGAAATGAGAGAAAGTTTGATCTTTGTGTTCCAAGAAGAAAACCCAAGTGAAATGGGAAAAATCATCAACTAAAACAAATGCAAATCTACTACCATTTAAGCTCTTAGTTTTAGTAGGTCCAAAAAGATCCATATGAATTAATTCTAAAGGCCTAGTTGACATGATATCCTTGATTGGTTTGAAGGAAGACTTGGTTTGTTCCCAAGTTGGCACGCACCACAAATGCGGTCTTTCTCAAACTTCAAGTAAGGTATACCCTTCACCAAATCCTTAGAATTAATCCTTGAAAGATGGTCAAAAGATGCATGTCCTAATCTTCTATGCCAAAGCCAAGAATTTTCATCAAAAACATTTAAGCATTTAGTAGAACATTCCACATTAAGCATGTCAATAATATAAACATTATCATCACGAAAACCGGTAAGAATACAATCATTGAATTTAATATCAAAAATCTTGCAAGAAGTATCATCAAAAATAACTGTAAGTCCACGATCACAAAATTGACTAATACTAAGCAAATTATGTTTCAAACCATCAACAAGTACAACATTTTCAATAATCGGAGATGCACCAATTTGAATGTTACCTATACCGATGGTAGTGCCTTTGGAGTCATCCCCGAACGTGACGGAGCCACCTTCCTCGTACCTTGATAGGGTTGTAAAGTTATTGATATCCCACGTCATATGTCTTGAACAACCACTATCAAGGTACCACCGCTCCCTACGTCTTGGAGCCTTGGTGTGTACCTACATCAAATAATTAGGACTTGATTTTGGTACCCACATTTTCTTGGGTCCTAAAGGGTTAGTTTCATTAACCCAAACAAGATTATTTGATCTATTAACTTGGTCATAGCAAAATTTAGCTAAATGTCCATTCTTACCACAATATGTGCATCTATATACTCTACCATATTTAAAAGCATAGTGAGTGTGTGATTTGTGAGAATGAGAGTTGTGAGCATGAAAAGATTTAGCATGAGAAGTGTTATGTGTAGTGTGAGCATGTGAATGAGAGCTGTGCTTTTTGGAAAACTTTTCTTCAAGTTTCTTAGTGTTAAAAGCACAATCTTTCAAAACTTTTTCAAAATCAATCATTTTAGTTTTTAGAGAGGAAATTTTTTTTCATCAACAATAGGAGATTTTCCTTTACAAGAAACCTTGTAGGCATTAAACTTATTTTGAATAGAAATAAGATTAGAAGAAATATCATCCTTTTCTTTAGAAACCATAGCAAGTTGATTTTTGAGAAAAACAACTTCTTTTTGCAATTTATAACATTCAATCTTCTTATTATCATAAGTTTCGGAAAGTTCAACAAAGGCATGAGCAAGAACTTCCTTACTTAATTCATCATCTTCATCATCAAGAGGTTGAGGGGTTACCTTTGGTGTGTTTGCCATGAAACACATATTCGCTACATCCGCCTCTTCCTCGGACTCGCTTTTCGAATCCCAAGTTGCCTTGTACGCTTTCTTTTCTTCCGATTTCTTTGGCTTGAAGGAGGAGGTCATCTTCTTCTTGAACTCCGGGCAATCCGCCATGATGTGTCCGGGCTTTCGACAATTGTAGCATATGATTTTCCTCTCCTCTTTGCCTTCAAATTTCCGTCGGAAGTTGAGCTTGTTCCTCCGGTACATTCTCTTCACATTGCGAACAAGTAGTGATAGCTCCTCATCTTCTTCTTCATCTTCTTCATCGTCTTCAAGAGTGGATAAAGACTTGAAAGCCAAGGATTTCTTCTTTAGTGGAGTGGCCTCTTCTCTTGCTTTCTTTTCCATCTCATGGGTTTTTAGGTTCCCAATGAGACTAATGAGGTCCATCTCATCCTTGTCGTTCAATTCTTTTAGGGTGATGGCCTTGATCTCCCATGATGTAGGAAGAGCCCGAATCACTTTCCGCACCTTTTGATCATTGGAAATATCATCACCTAAAGAAGAAAGACCATTGGTGATTTTAGTAAATCGAGTAATCATACAATCTATAGATTCATCATCAATCATTTTAAAAGACTCATATTGGGACCTCAAGAGATCTATCTTAGCTCTCTTGACTTGTGAAGTCCCTTCGTGTGTGACCAATAAGTGTTGCCAAATCTCATAGGCGGATTGGCAATGAATTACCCGTGTAAGGTCATCCTCATTCAAGGCGGTTAAGAGGGAATTTTGGGCCTTGGAGTTAGCCTCATATTCTCTAAAGTTGAAGTCGGTCCCGCTCTCATCACTATCGGGTGCAACATAGGGTTTGGTCAAAGATTTAGCCACTAAGCTACCTAAGGATTGCAAAAAGATAGTCATTCTAACCTTCCAAATAGGAAAGTTGAGTCCATCAAATTTAGGAGGGTTTTGATGTTATCGGCCATGTTTACTAGTGATGACAAATGGAATGCAAATGTTGATTAGCAAATTTTAAGGATCTCTCTATAGATGTTAAGCCAAAACCTAGAGTCCAAGCTCTGATACCAATTGAAAATCACCTAGAGGGGGGGTGAATAGGTGATAATGCTAATCAATGCACAATTAAAAAATATGAAGCAACAATCTCACAAAGCAAGTGAATATAGCAATGACAATCAAGAGCAAGTAGTAATAGCAATGAAAGTAGAGCAAGAACAAGGAAAAGTAAACCAAACGCAAACACCAAGATTTGTTATCGAGGTTCGAGCACCCAGCTCTACTTCCCCGCCTTCCCCAGAAGGATTCCAACCACTTCCACTATCACAAAGATGTC
Source organism: Agave tequilana (assembly GCA_038442645.1). NCBI lineage: Eukaryota > Viridiplantae > Streptophyta > Magnoliopsida > Asparagales > Asparagaceae > Agave > Agave tequilana. The sequence continues at coordinate 1,480 of JAVJIF010022948.1, read as the reverse complement.
ACAAATATACCGGAGTACCCAACTCCACAATCTCAAGTACAAGTTCTCTCTTGGTAGTCAAAAGACCACAAACTTTCTCTTTCAAAATTCTCTCCCTTACAAAGGTCCTTAGAGAACAAAGAGTAGGAATGAAGCTCTTGTGTGTAAGGAGAAAAGAAAATGAAATCAGAGAACTCTTGAAAACACTTCAGAAATTGAGAGAGAATTTCAGCACAAAAACCAAGAAACCAAGTCTTTTGAAAGCCTTAAACTTTTGGAAATTTTTGAGAATTTTTATAGTAACCAAACTCTCCCTAAACACCCCTATTTATAGGAGAGGGCTAGGGTTTAAAGATAAAACATTTTTAAGGCTAATCAGAATGTATTAAAACCAAAACATGTCACTTAAACACACTTAAGTGAGAAAAGGACAAAAATAAATCTGCTCAGAAAAACTAGCCGTTACTGTTCAAACGGCTAGTACGGTCGACCGGCCCGGTCGACCGCTAGTACAAAGGAATATAGCCGTTGCAGGCTACGGTCGACCGGCCCGGTCGACCGAAACAAACAGAGAGCTCTGCTCTCAGACCGGTCGACCGGGACGGTCGACCGTCCAAAGACTTCCAAACGTGCACAGATTTGTGCACGTCGGTCGACCGACCCGGTCGACCGACTTTTAGCCAAGTCGACTTGTCAGAAAACTTAGTCGACTGGATGAAGTCTGGAATGGACAGAAAAATAGTTTTAAAAATATTTTGAAAAATCTTTTAACACTCCTAAAAATCACCAAAAATAGTTTTATCATTTTGTATGGATATATAAACATGTGGTAAAAAGTTTAGCTCAAATATCAATCAATATGAACTATTTTTGTTTCTTATCATTTTTACCAAAAACCAAAAACTGTATTTTCTAAAACTTGAATTTTGACTAGAAAATACGTTTTGTCCAAAACTTCTTCCAAATACAAAAACATGATATTTAAACATTTTGAAGCATAATCCTGAAACATATGTATATCAAAGTTTTTGTTATAAATTCCAATCCCAAAATAAGTTTTGATAAAACACGAAACTTTAAAACACATGATTATGTATATCAAAGTAAGTTTGTAGGTTGAAGATTGTATACAAACTATTTATGTTAGGAAACAAGATGTGCGCAAAAACGTGTGTGATAGAGCTTCAAACCTATTCACTATTCTTTAACAAAATTCTAAAGTAAAAGCAAATCTAATAAATTATCTTGAGCAATCTAGAAGTCTTGAGCCATGTGATGCCTTGCTAGAGCCTTCTCTTCTATGTTCCTTTCTTGATGTGCAAAAAGCCTTCTTTCCTTCATGAACCTAGAAATTCTTACAATAGCTAAGTAATGGCCTCCAAATATGGTACTAACCTGAAACTTATCTAAACAAACTAATTAGTACCAAATAGCACCTATTTGTTTTGTTATCATCAAAACTCTAAACGTTTGGAGAGTGTAACCTTTTGGGCCAACAGAG
>JAVJIF010022947.1:0-96373 GCA_038442645.1 Agave tequilana | reverse complement strand
AAAACTTGGTCAAAATAAATAAATTGTTGAATTTTTAGGTATAGGAGAGAAATTAAATAAGTAGTTAGTCTTAATTTTTACCTTAATGAAATGTGCATATCTAATACATTTACATATCTAGGATTCTAAGACAAAGACTCTTGTGCCCTATAATAAATAACACTAACATTTAAAAAAAATATCACTAATTAAGCTGGATACATGTGCCTCAAGAAGCATAAGTATTCACGCCTAAAGGTGAGTTTATAAATAAGCGTCCTTAGTTTTGTGGCCTAGTTCACTCGAATTTGAGTCCGATGGGTGTTTTCTCACCCGGTGCCCTAAAACCAACCAGTTTGGGAGTCACCGACTTTAAGTTCGCTACATGGTTGATTAGAAAGCCTAAGAAAACTAAGAAATATAATATATGTATTAACACATATAATAGTCAATTAGTTAGGCATGAGGGCCTCAAGAAGCCTTGATACTTACACGAAAGAAAATTAGATGAGTTATATATATTAAAAAAAAATCATGATAATAATAAAGAGGCATGAGAGTCCAAGTTAAGGAATTCCTAGATTCACAAGGTGCATATGACTTTTGGTAACGAAAAAGACTATACAAAAATTCAATTTTGATCCTTACCTAAAATGGATAACAATTCACTTTATAAAGACCAAGTTTATGAATGAATAAAAATGATAATCCTAAACTTATAAACTACTTAGTCTCTTCAAACGTATTTCAAATATGTTCCTTTTTATGGATTTTGTGGGTGTAATCCGCTGAAAACCCTCACGAGACAACACTCGTCCTCTAGGGTAACCTAGGGGGTTTAATGGCTTGTTGCACATGCTAAGTGCAACCGTGATTCCTACGAAGTGAGTTAGCTAGATTAGTTTTTCTTTTTCTTTTTGATTTTTACTCGAGGACGAGCAAAAAGATAAGTGTGGGGGTGTGAAGGTAGTAAAAAATGCATACTTGTCATCACATTTACTATCACATTTCATATTTATTCATATAAACAAGCACTATTACTAATGTTTTTGTTATTTAATGTGTGCAGGCCTTGAGTGTTTATAAAAATAAAGAATAAAGCCTTAAAAGAAGCCCAAAAGCCCATATTCAAGCCCAATGCAAAAGTTGCAATTATCAAATGTCAAAGTTGCAATACTAATTGCAAAAGTTGCAAATACTAAAAGAAGAGGGAAATGATAAACTTCTATTCAACCCTAAATGCTTGCAGGATGAGGATAAAGCCAAAGAAGGAGAGTGCAAAGATAACAAATTCGTTGTTAAAAGATATTGGAAGATTTGGATTTAGGGTAACTTGCTTCCCAAGTTATCCCGAAATCTCAAAATAAAGAGTCAGGATACAACTTCCAGAAGGATAAACCCAGATGGACGGGCCAGAGGAGGCCACGCACGAAAGCGCGTGGCCAGCAGGCACTACTTGGCCGCGGAAACGCGGCCAAAGCCGCGGAAAGCCGCGTTTTCGCGGCAATCCTGATGAGTCTGGCGATAAGATTTTTTCGAGGAGTCGTACCGGGACTCTACTTCTTCCAACTCCTATAATACCCCAGCAGAGCAACAGAGAAGAGCGTCCAGCGCAGTACAAAGCCAAATCTAGGGTTTTTCTTAGGCTAGTTTGTAGATTAGGTTTTTTATTTTCTTTTTTTGTAATTTTTAATTTTTTATAACTGAGAGTAGAGGATGCTTTCATGGAGGAAGGATATCATGCTTGTACTGAGGTGACATCGGTGTAAGTCAAACTTTTCTTCCATTGTTAATAGAATCAACTCAAGGTTTGTTTTTGTTCTTCTATTCTTGTTTTATTTTATTTTTTCTCTCTGATGTCTTGCAAACCATGAGATCTGATCGCTTCGAGACTGCTTAGCCGAAGAAGTGCCCTTGATGGCCTATGGTGATGAACAAGCCTTCTCTTGCTAGTATAGTTTTGTCTTTTCTTTTCGTAGTGTAGATCGGAGAAGGGGAAGATCCTATACGCCATGCTTGAATGCCTTCAAAGACAAGGTAAGTCGTTGCAACGGATCAAAGGTAAACAGGGCAGAAGAGGTAGGTATGTGTTTTTTTTTAGTTTATAGTTTTCTTTCTTTTATTTCTTTAGTTTAGATAACCAACACAACATCTTTCTAATCTCTTTCACACTTCTTCATTGTAATACCATTGTAAATAACAAATAAATAAAAAAGAGATAACTTACTAAACAAGCTTCCATCGCTAGTCCCTCCCTGAGGATCACGACCCGCATAGCCATTGCTACAGCGGATAGAATTGAGCACCTTGCACATCTCTATTTTATAAATCTAAAATTCTATATTTTGTGTGCAGGTAAAACTCAATCAGTATCAACGAACAATATTTATATTGGTCCGATGCATACTCGGGATCATAGCCCAGGATGTTCCGTTGCTGGAGGACGGAACCTACCATAAGGCGTTCAGGAGGGTTTTATAGGATGCCCTTTTCAAGATGGTATAAAGAAGGAGGGAGCCAGCGCTCCCCTCGGTCGCCTGGAGGGCCCTCAGGTCAGACTGAAAGTTTTAGTTACACAACATACCTAATACCACTGTAAACACGAACATATATTGGTATTCGCAAGTTTCCCCCGACCCGATATAAGTTATCCCATTTTATAGTTTATTAGATAATTATCAGTTTCGGGAGTGAGCAGGAACAAGCCAGGAATATCAGGAATACAGGTGTACCAGGAGTACAATTTGTACTGAAATATATCAAGATGTAAACAAGATGTTAGGTCATCATTCTCGTTATCGTGAAATTATTAGAGTCAAGTATATCATGCCGGGGGTCAAGTGATAACATGACAGGAGGGTGATATCATGCAAGTGACAAGTGATAGCATGACATATGTTAGCATGTCAAGAGATACAGGAAAATAGTACCAGTATACGAGATCGGTACGAATACAGAAAAACCATACAGTTTCAGGAAATACAGTGTTAGTAAGATTTCAAACTCTTCACAACCATTAATAGAAGAAAATCTAAACTGGTAATCAGGTAATAAGCAAGCAAGCAAACACCCAAGTAGAGCTAAGAAAGCTGGAGGTATGGACAGCAAACAGTGTTTAACACTAGAGCGCCTGGCAAGGTTACCGGGACGACTCGCTTAAAGTGTGAGTAGAAAATTTGGCAGCATCTCGCCTAGATGAATCTAGTGGTAAAATGCTGAGCACTAAGCATGCCTACCAGGTGGAGCTGAGAAACCTGATGGTTTAAGTGTACTTCTCTTAAGAGGTAGTGGGTGAGAGCCTGAAGGCTAAAATACGCTCGGGGTCTAAGCGCACTCTCAGTAGCTACCACGAATCCCTAAGGTACAGGCTTGAAACCAATTGGGTAGCCATCCCAGGAGTGGGCAGAAACCAGAGTCGGCACAAGAGTACCTGCATGAGATGTTAGTACCACACGAGCATACATATAAGTATGATAATATCTAAACTACCGTGGAGTGAAGAAGCCCGGAGGCTGATAGGGCCCGGAGCCAAGTAGAAAGCTTGGAGGCTGAACGCAGCCCGAAGGCTGGTATGGTACCTGCAGAAGTGTTAGTGTCAATCACACGCATATAATAAGGCAATAATAAGTAACATCACAGGTATGGTACATATACAAGAAATGAACTACCCTAGTACAATCATTCATCACAGACATATACATGCACAATCACGGGCACTCGGCCGAATACAAATTCAGGGGTACCGCCCAATACGAAACACATTTAAATACGAATTAAAATACACGTTGACCTGACGAAGCGGGGAAACCCAAATTAAGGAGAGGACACTCGCCTAAATCTCCGGAAAGCCTAACTCTGGAATACTAGGAACTCGTGCACACGCCATAAAAATATAATAAATAAATATAAATATATATATATAGAGAGAAAGAATATAAGGGAGAGAAGAGAGAAAGCAAGAGAAGAGGGGAGAACTAGAGAGAGAAAGAGAGAACTAGAGAGAGAAAGTGAGAGCTAGAAAGAGAAAGACCCCTAGAGAGAGAAAGAGAGAGAAACTGAGGAGAGAGAGACAGTAGAGAGAGTGAGAGAAATAGTAGAGAGAGTAGAGAGAGGAATGGAGAAAGACAGAGAGAGACTGTAGAGAGAGAGGAACGGTGGGAGTGAGAGAGAACTGAAGAGAGAGAGAGAGAGACAGAGAGTCGGCTAGAGAGAGAAAGAAAGAGAGAGAGATGAGAAAGAGACGAGAGAGAGACAGAACAGAGAGGAACAGCAGGGGGGCAGCTGCCCCCTTGCTCACGCATTGGCCAGGCCAGGGGCCTGGCCTGGCTCTGCCGCTCCCTGGCTGTGGCCAGGAGGCGCAGGAGCTGCGCCGGCCGCCGTGGCGGCGCAGGCAGGGGTGGCCGCAGGCCACCCCAAAAGAGAGGGAGAGGAGAGGGAGGGAGGAGAGGGAGAGAGATTTTGTGGAGGGAGAGAGAAGAGAGAGGGGGATTGGCCGGCCAATGGTTGCCGACGGTGACTCTGGCTGCCAATGGTCCCACACAGAGAGGGAAAGAAGGAGAGTGGGGAAAAGGAAAGAAAGAAAGAAAGAGAAGAGAGAAAAAAGGAAAATAGGAAAAGAAAGAAGAAGAAGAAAAGGACGACGAATAGAGGGCAAGGCAGCGGAGGCGCTCAACAGATGTTTATGCTTCATTGCTCATTTGTACTCATTACATGTACATGTATAACCTAGTTTTGATGCTTCTTTCATTTTACTTGTTTTTCGTATTTTTGTACATGTTTCATAATAATGTGTTTATCTTCATGTATATGTTATTTTTGTCTAACATTTATAGATATACATGTATATCTTAGAGCCACTTGTCTTCATGCAATATACTTTTGTGAACTAGTCTATATTTTGGATATGTATATATACCTTTAATTTCAACAAAACATACATATACCTTGATTCTCGTTTAGTTTTGATGAAAATTTAGTTTTGATGATTTTCATGTTTTTGATAAAAGAATTTCTTATTTGTTTTGAGCCTTATGGATTTATTTCATGAATATGCTATTTACATGATTCTTATGCACTCACATTATTTTTGTTTACTCATGACTTTATTTTCATGAGCTTTATATGAGCTTTATAGATCTTGAGTGACAATTTTTGTGTACTTAGTAATATTTCATGACATATATATGATTTGATTTCATTTTTGAAGGATCTTTAACTAGTTTTTTTCAAAAATTACTTTAAACTAGTTATTTATTCTTCAATTGGTAGAGTTTTCAAACATGTTAAATTATTTTCAAACTCTTATTTTTAAAAACTCCTATCAACTAAAGGGCGGTTGGATCGGCGACCATGCTTGTATACCCTTATTGAATATCTTTTAAAACTTGTGCATGAATAGGGTGGTAGTTATGAGTTATACACATGATCTTCATATTATTTCATTTTTATATACTCATATATGTTTCTTATATATGTATGCTTCAAAGTTCAATTGGTATTTTTATTTTCATGCATACATATATATGATTTGATTGTGCTTTTTTTACAATATCTTTACATTCTTAAAGAATAAATTATGTTTATGTTAAGCTTGATTTTATTCTAAATGTTAATTGGTATCTTTACAAGCTTATGCATTGATTTCAATTGGTATTTATTTGATATCAAAATGTACTCCATGTTTCACCTTTAATTGGTATCAAAATCTACTATTGGTATCTTAAAAAAAATTCTTACAAATGGTTCCAACTTTTATTTTGTCAACTACAATTTGATTTCATTGATATCATAATTCATTTATTGACTTCAAGAAATTTCAAAAATTTCATTTAAAAATAGTTTCAATATTTGTTGATATGTATTACCTATATGCAAGGAGAGCTTAACATCTTCTCTATATATAACTTCATGTTGAGTGTATCTCACATTGAGGAGCTTGACCTCTCTTCTTTACGTGGTACAAGTGTGTAGAGGGATCTTAACATCTCCGCTTATATATTGTATATTATGTTTTATATGTGGGTTAGGGTCTAGTCATCCCTTCTCCATGTAATGCATTAATGCAGAGGAGCTAACTTTACCTCTCCTCTTCATGAATGTATATCACATATACATCTTTATTGTTTAATTGTCCTCAACGCTTTGTTGATGAATTTACAAAAAGAGGGAGAAGAATTTAGTGAGTTTTATATATGCATACTTAATATTGGTATTTATGCATATATGTTTTATTTAAGTCTATATATGCATGCTTAATATTGGTATTTATGCATATATGTTTTGTTTTATTTATGAGTTTTTATTGAATATCCTTATTGTTTATGCTATGCATGAGTTAAGGGGAGCTTCTATGAAACTTAACTTTAATCCATGCATATATAACTCCATGAGTTTTGTCATCATCAAAAAGGGAGAGATTGTTGGCCCAAAGATCCATCACTCTAGTTTTGATGATGATTAGCTCATGTAGTTATAGTACTAATGATCTTGTATTTATATAGTTTCAGATTTACTATCAAGATCTTAGTAGGTGATTAGCTTCAACAAAAGAGTTTTGGAGCTAACACATGATGATTCAAGAGCTCACACATCAAGATCGCATCAAGTATTCAAGAGGAGTCTAGCTCATTAGATCAAGATTTGGACCAAGTCAAGATGGAGAAGAAGATTTTCAAAAGAAGATTTCAAGAAGACTTATGTCATTTTTGTAAGTGATAAGATTTTATTTTTAGATAAAATATAAAAGATAGATTAGTTGTGGATTGCTCAAGCTCATAAACACACACACACAATTTATATGTGGTTTTCATAAATAGTTTTAGTTTTTAAAAAGTAACGTTTTGGTTTTGAGCTTCAAAGTATACATCCTTATGTTTTATGATTAGATTTCATCAAAACAAGTTTATATGGTTGATATGTGGTTTTATATCCATACACATTGTTAGTTCAAATGTTTGGAAAAACTTATTTGATGTTTCTATATCATATGTTTAAGTTTTGTATTTATCAAAACTTATTTTAGAGCTTATTGTCAAAAACATAGATATTTCAACTTACATGTGTTTGGATCATATCCATACACACTAAGCTTCAAAAGTGTTTAAAATATCTTGTTATTGTATTTGAAGAAGTTTTGAAAAAATCGTCTTTCAAATTGAAGATTGATTTTGAAAAATACGTGTTTTTGTTTTAAGGCTAATTTCCATATCACAATGGTTCAAAAGTTATAATATGTGTTGATTTTTTAATCACACATTTTTATACTTCAAAGTATTTCAATAAACTTATTTTTATAGATTTTATGTGATTTTTATGAGAATTTATAAGAGTTTATAAGACCAAGTTTTATCTCCAAAATATCTGACCTGGCCTTCTAGCTGTCGACCGACTGGTGGACTGAAGCAGAAGTCGGTCGACCGGGCAGTCGACCGATGTGCATAGATATGTGCACGAGCCTTGGCTTGAGGGTCGGTCGACCAATGTGCACAGATACGTGCACGAGCCTTGGCTTGAGGATCGGTCGACCGGGCGGTCGACCGATCTAGAGAGTTCACACTCTGGATCTGGCTCCGGTCCCGATCGACCGGGCGTTGACCATCCAGAGAGCTTTGCTCTCTAGATCTTACCGCGATCGACCGATCGGTCGACCGTGAAGTTCACCTAGAGGGGGTGAATAGGTGAATAACTAATCTAAAGATGAATTAATGCGAAATTAAAAACTATTTATGCAACTAAAAACTATTAAGTTAAACACACCAAGTATAACACAAGAGTGTAGCTGAATTCCCAGTGAAGGGCTCTGGACTATCTCCTCAAGATTCCTCTAGATAAGAGTTGAGGTGCCGCTATGGCTCTCTTGGTTGAATACAAGTGCGAGCAAATAATCCCAAGCACAAACAAAAAGGCACAAGATATATCAAGCATATAAAGATAAAAGCAATGTAAGCATGCAAGATATAAACACAAGTGAGAGATAGAGAGAGAGCAATCGCAAACACGGGAGATTTGTTTCGAGGTTCGAGCACCCTTGCTCTACATCCCCGCCTTCAACACTGTGAAGGATTTTCGCTAAAAATGATCCTACCGGATCACTCGGTTACGCAACACCTACAACGAGTTCACACTAGAACTCCTTGGACTCACTAGTCCCTCTCTTGTTCCCGCAAGAACAACACACGCAAGCACACTAGCTTGTCGAGGCCACACCTCTACACCGAGCTCCCACAAGAACTCGAAACAACACGAACCCATAAGTTCGCCTCCTCAAATACAGCATGAAACACATTGGTGATCTCAACACTTTAATCACCTCAAACCTCACAATAAAGATCCTTAGAGGATTGATATAGCAATGGATAGCTCAAGTATGTGTGAGAAAACAAGATAGAATGGTGGAGGGAAACTCAAGAAATCTCTTTTTCAAACACTCTTGAAAAACTCTCCTTTTGATATGAAAGTTTTAGCTCTAAAACAAGTGGAGATAAACACTTAGAAAGGTTGGAAATCCTAGATTGAAAACCCACTTCAAATCTTATAGAAAACAGCCTAAAACAGCCTCAATTTATAGGCCTAAAAAATATAGCCGTTGGAGCCAACTCAGCAGGAAACCCTGTTGTCGGTCGACTGGCCAGTCGACCGCCAAAGGTCGAATTTTTGACCGTTTGAAAAACCGGTTGACCGGACGGTCGACCGAAACTGGGCCTTGACCTAACAGTCGACCGGGGCAGATCCAGAGAGCAAAGCTCTCTGGACGGTCGACCGTGCGGTCGACCGGCCCCTGGCTGTGGACGTTTGTACACATCGGTCGACCGCCCGGCCGACCGACTTCTGGCTCGGTCGATCGGCCCGGTCGACCGCCAGAAGACCCGGTCAGCCATATATAGGAATTAAAACTTATCTTTTTATTTCAATTAAATCGCATAAAATCACATAAATTTCATAGAAATAAGTTCTTATAAGATCTTTGAATACCAAACATGTGTGACCAAAAATCAAGACATATTACAAACTATTTGAACCATTTTGTGATATTGAAATTTGGCTTAAACACAAAATTCGTATTTTTCAAAACTTGAATTTTTGAAATGAAAAACCGTTTTCTCCAAAACTTGTATAAATACAAAAACATGATATTGAAACAAATTTGAAGCATATTGTATATGGATAGAATCTAATATACATGTAAGATATATATATATCTATTTTGACAATAAACTCTAAAATAGTCTTGATAAAACATATGTATACTTTGAAGCTTAAAAATCAAAACGGTATTTCTAAAACACATATAAATTTGTGCGTGTATATGAACTTGAGCAATCCACCAACTAATCTATCCTTTGCATTTTATCTAAAAATAAATCTTAACACTTACAAACATGACACAAGTCTTCTTGAAAATCTTCACTTAAAAATCTTCTTCTCCTTCTTGACTTGGTCCAAATCTTGATCCAATGAGCTCGACTCCTCTTGAGTACTTAATGCAATCTTGATGCGCGAGCTCTTGAATCAAAACGTGTTTGCTCCAAAACTTGACTTCAAATCCTTTGTTAAAGCTAAACACCTACTAAGATCTTGATCAACTATTTAAGACTAAATAAACACAAGATCATTAGTACTATACTACATGAGTTAATCATTTTCAAACTAGAGCGATGGGCCTTTGGGCCAACAATCTCCCCTTTTTGATGATGACATAACTCATGGAGTTATATATGCATGGATTAAAGATGAGCTTCACAGAAACTTGAAAGTACACCTAGAGGGGGTGAATAGGTGTACCGCTAATCTAATGAACTAAATGCGGAAATTAAAACTTAATTGCAACTACACTTAATGCAACCAACGAGTGTAGCCGAATTCCCAGTGAAGGGCTCTGGACTAACTCCTCTTGATTCCTCTGAATAAGAGTTGAGGCGCTATATGAAGCTCTCGTGGTTAAGCACAAGTGAGGCACACACAAACAAACCAAGCATATAATATATGAATGAGCAATATGAATAGATGCAAGGCACAAATAAAGAGAGAGAGTTAGAGTCAATGGATCAAACGCAAACAACAATATTTGTTTCGAGGTTCGAGCACCGAGCTCTACATCCCCGCCTTCACCGAGAAGGATTTCCAATCCACTAGGAGTACCGAACTCCTCTCTCAACAAATACAACCTCCACCGAGGAAATTACAAAAGGTCTACCGAAGACCGGAGTACCGAACTCCACCAATCCAACCCTCCCCACAAGAGGGATCTCAACCAAGGAACTCAAATCAACCTCTACCAAAGAGGGATATCACAAATGAAAGGGTATACAACAAAGTGGTATATCTCAACCACAAACTAATTTTCCCACAAATACAAGATCCTATAGATAGGATAGGAAATATAGCTCAAGTGTGGAAAACCAAGAGTTTGAAACAAAAACACAAAGAAAAGTACTTGAGAAAACAACTTGTATTTGATAGAAATGAAGAACTAAGCGAATATCCCAAATCCAAATTTTCTTTGATTTTTCCAAACCCTAAAACACCAAATCAAAATGTAAGCTTTAAACCACAAAAACTGTTTTGAAACTAGTGTAAAAACACTGGAGAGAATGTAAATTTTTGGCTCTAAAAATCTTTAGGAAAAACTCAAACCAATGGGGTATATAAAGCCCCAATCCAAAACTAGCCGTTAGGCTGATCTGTCAGCCTTGGCGGCTGGCGGTCGACCAGCCAGTCGACCGCCAACGGTCAAATTTTGAACGTTGGAGCCCATCGGTCGATCGCCCGGTCGACCGTGCCAATCCAGAGAGCAAATGCTCTCTGGCTGGTCGACCGCCCGGTCGACCGCCCACGCCTTACGGTCGACCGGTCGGTCGACCACCCCCACCCGAGAGTGGGATACTTGCAGTCGGTCGACCGCTCAGTCGACCGGCCCAAGTGGCTGGCCAGCGTGCATGTTTTGTGCACGTCGGTCGACCGACTCTGGGTCCGGTCGACTAGTCCGGTCGACCGCCAGAGCTTGGCAGGCTGCTGTTTGGGACAGATAACTTAGGTTTAAAATATTTGATTGGTAGTGAAAAATACATTTTTATCATAACATTTACCATCACATTTTCATATTTATTCATTTAATTCTGCACATTTATTAATATTTGTAATTTATTGTGTGCAGGCCGCGAAATAATAAAAAGAAAGAATTAAAGCTTAATGAAGCCCAAAAGCCCACATTTGAAGCCCAAGTGCAAAAGTGCAAATATCAAATGTCAAAAGTGCAAATACACAAGGGCTAAAGTTGCAATTATTAAAGAAGAGGGAAGGATAGAATTCTACCCAACCCTAAACTCTTGCAGGATGAGCATAAGAGCCAAAGATAAGAAGGATAGTCGTGATAAAAGATTTGGGATAATTGAGATCAAGGTAACTTGATTACCAAGTTATCTCGAAATCCCAAGATGAAGAGCCAGGATCGAACTTCCAGAAACAAACGCCCAGATGGACGAACCAGGAGAGGCCACGCGCCAAAGCGCGTGGCCAGCAGAGTCTACCAGGCCGCGAAAACACGGCCATAGCCGCGTTTTCGCGGCAATCCCAGCTTATCCATAGACCATTTTTCGTGGGCGACTTTATCCGGGACTCTTCGTCCTTCTGCACCTATAAATACCCCCTGCAGTGCAACGTATAGATCGTCCAGCGTCCAGCAAAGGGCCAAAAGCTAGGGTTTAGGTTTTTCTTCTTCTAGGTTAGATTTTCTTTCCTCCTTTGTAATTTTTTATTTTCTTTTGTAAAAGCTGAGAGGAGATGATGTATTCATGGAGGAAGGGATCCACTTGTACTAATGGTGACAGTCGGTGTAAGTTGTATTTTTTCACCATTGTTTAATAATCGAATCAAGGTTTGTCTTTATTCTTTTATTATTTTATGTTCTTCAATTCTTGTTTTTATTTTTGTTTTATTTTATTTTATTTTATTCTTGTTCAATCTTGTGTATCTCAGTATTCACTCCCTTCTATTTTCTCTCTAATGCCTTGCGAACAATGAGACCCAATTACATTGAGAACACCTAGCCAAAGAAGAATCCTTGATGGCTTATGGCGATGAACATCCTATACGTCATACTCGCAAGTCTTCCGAGAAAAGGTAAATCATCGCACGGATTGAAGGTAAGCAGGCTGAAGAGGTTTGTACGTTATAGTTTTCTTTCTTTTCTTTCTTTAGATTAGATCCACATCTTCACATCTCTCTCTAATTCTTTTCACCACACTTCCTTGTAAATACCACTGCTAATAATAAAAAGATAAATTTTTAGAGTAAAACTTACAAACGCTTCCATCGCTAGTCCCTCCCTGAGGATCACGACCCGCATAGCCTTGCTACCGCGGATTAGTATTGAGCACCTCGCACACCTTTAATTCTCAGATCTAATATTCATATTTTGTGTGCAGGAAAACTCAATCAACAAATTGGCGCCGTTGCCGGGGAGGGACGGTAAGTTTTTATCTCTAAAAAAAAAATATTAACTATTCTTTTATTCTTTTCTGTTTGCAGGTTTGGAGAACAAGAAACAGAAACATAGCAGCAGCAGTGGACATACAGCTATTCTGTGCCTCTGCCCTCGAAGGCAGAGCACCAGAACTTACTGTATTGCCGCGGATCCGCGGCCGGAGCCGCGAAAATGCGGCAACAGTAGAGAACTACTGATTCAACTTTTTGTAGGTTGCTGCAAATTGTAAATTCTGTTTACTGCTCTATTCTGTTTTGTTCTGTGATATACCTGTAAATTGCTAATAATTCAACAGTAAATTATTTGTTGTTAAAAATAAAATTGATTAGACATTTACATATTGAAAGATCACCTAGAGGGGGGGTGAATAGGTGATGGCTAATCTAATGGTCACTTGTGAACAAATAATGCGGAATTAAAACTAAGTTGACCAAATTAAACTTCTTTTAATTGAACACTTATGTATAACACAAGAGTGTTGCCGAATTCCCTTGCGAGGCTCTGGACAAACTCCTCTAGATTCCCCTTGAATGGGTTGAGGTGCCGCGTTGGCTCTCTTGGTTGAATACTAGTGTTAATAACAATCCCAAGCAAGTATAGCAATTATGAGCACAAAGGTATATCATGCATATAAGAGATAAAGACTATAAAGTAATGCAAGATATAAGTGAGACAAAAAGAGTAAGAGAGCAAGAGTGAGCAATCGCAAACACAAAGGGTTTGTTTCGAGGTTCGAGCACACTTGCTCTACATCCCCGCCTTCGACACACGAAGGATTTCCACTATGCACGATCCAACCGGATCTCTCCTTGGTGCCGCAACACCTACAAGCCCTCGGACTCCCAAAGTCCCTTACACACCACAAGCCCACCGGCTCGTCGAGGCCGCACCTCAAGCTACAAGAGTTTGCACCGAACCCTAAACAACCACGAGCACACTTGCCCGTCTCCTCAAAGTACAAGATGAAATCTTGGTGATCTAAACACTTGATCACCTACAAAAACTCTCACTACAACACCTATAGGATGAATAGCTCAATGGATGCTCAAGTGTTTGTGTGAGAAAGCAAGGAAAGAATCTTTGGTGAAAATCTCAAGAAATCACAATAAACACTCTCTTGATAAAAACCCTTTTGATAGGAAATATTGGCACTCTATTTTGTGGAGAAAACTCTGCTAAAAGAATGGAAATAACTGGACAAAAGCTCTCCTAAAATCTTGGCTTCAAACAATGACAAAACCCCTTTTTATAGAGGCCAGAAAAATCTGACCGTTGGGCTCTGTCAGTACTGCCGGTCGACCGGTCCGGTCGACCGCCAACGGTCAAGAATCCGACCGTTGGAGCCTCCGGTCGACCGACCCGGTCGACCGAGCAACTGGAGGAGAGAGTAAACTCTCTGTCGGTCGACCGGCCCGGTCGACCGAGATTTCCTGAAAGCAAAGCTCTCTAAAGCGGTCGACCGGAACGGTCGACCGTTCTCCAGTGCACACAGGCGTGCACGTCTGTGCACGTCCGGTCGACCGACCCGGTCGACCGGCCACTGTCAGTTCTGAAAAATCAGAACTGCCAGAACCTGAAAATTTTGGGATTAAAGATTGGTCTTTTTGGCTTAATAAAAAAAAATCCCATAAATACTTAGAAATTTTACAAAAAATAGTTTTATGATATAGAAACATGCTTGCACAAAATCAAGGCATGTTATTAAAGATTTGACTATTTTTTGTAACTTGAAAATATTGGCTCATAATAAAAACTGTTTTTCTAAAACAACATGTTTTTCCAAATTTTCATCAAATACAAAAACAAGATATACTTTAAAGCATAGTGTGTATGGATATGATCCACTACACAATCAAGATGAAATATCTAGTTTTTGACATAAAGCACTAAACTTGGTTTTGGATATAAGATATGTAAACTTGAAATACCAAGAACCAAATAGAATCTTGTCACAATGAAAATCTTTTCTTAACAAGAAAATCTTTTATGAAATGAAATTTTTATTTTTATCATGAAAATAATTCTATCAAGAGTGTGTGTGTGATATGACTTGAGCAATCCACCAACTATTCTATCCTTTACATTTTAACTAAAACAAAAACAAAATCTTATACCTAGACACAAGTCTTCATCTTCTTGAAGTCTTCCCTTGAAGTCTTCTCATCTTCTTGACTTGGTCCACATGCAATCCACCGAGCTCATCTGTAGATGTGGTCTTGATGCATAGGCTCGTGAATCGACCGGTGCTAGCTTCCAACTTGACATTTTATCCTTTGTTGAAGCTCCACACCTACTAAGATCTTGATAAGGAATCTGTCACTAATTAACACAAGATCATTAGTAAACATAACTACATGAGTTGATCATCATCAAAACTAGGGTGATAGGCCTTTGGGCCAACACATATTAGGCACGTGTCCTTTCAATTTATTTATTTTTACTGTTGAAGAGTGCTGGGGAGGCAAGGTACGTACGCATTGCATGTAGAATAGGACTCATCTCTTGGTTGATTTTCTGCTTTGAGTGATTCTTATCTATTTATCTTGTACACTTACACTAATTCATCTTAAGGGCATAACCCATTAACAAGATAAGGTGGGGATTTCATCACCCTTCCTTAGTCCAAAAATCATATCCAAAGCACTCACTAACCCAAGCCTAACTTAAAAATTAGTAGACGTTGGCCCTAGGGACATCTCGGACTCAATAGGAGATTATCCTAAGGAGGAACAGTGTTGGAAGTTGACTCTTGCCAAATCAGTGTCTAGGAAGGGGATTGAGGGCCGAAAGCCCGAAGATTGGTGGTTATTTAATTAAGGAACGTCTTTGACGGAAAACCTCCCACCACTCTTGCCCTGACCTGGCTGATTAACTTGTGGTCAAAGTCTGCACCCTACCTCCTATGGACAGTCTAACCAGTTAGGAGTCGTCTAGGTCATAAGTCTACCCTAACTTAGGTTAGAATTTTTTCTTTTTTGTTTGTTTATTTGTTTGTTTTCTTTTTCTTTGTTTGTGTCTGTGTGATATGACATATAATAATTTTTCCAATTTTAATCCATATTACACACCTAATTTTTTTTCGGATATTACCAAACCGGCATATCATAATTTTGATCAACCTAGTGTGCCGGAATGGTCTTATCCGAATGACTATAACCCACACCCCCCATCTTATAACTATAATTTGCATAATAATTTCAACTCTTCACAGAGTTCATGGGGTTTCGAGTCCCCCGAGTTTAATTCTCAACCAAATTGTCCTTCATATCCATCTAGTCCACATTCCTTCAATGATTCATACTCTGATCCCCCTATTCAGAATAGATCACTATCTATCGGGGAAATGATAAGTATGCATAAGTCCAAGCAACAATCACCATCAATCGCAGACATGATGATGCGTGAGTCCACCGACTCACAACTTCATCACAATTACCCGTCTTATTTTCAAGTCCAATCAGAACATGATGCACCTATCGACTATGAAGGGATGCTTGCAGCCATGACTCAGGCTAAATTAGCCCGTGATCATGACATAGATTTGATGGTTCAATCTTTACATTCTCACAGTTCGGCCATTTCCGCTTTCGTTGACCACTCGCTTAGAGCCGACGAACCAAGTTGCTTTGGACAACAAGATTCTAATTCAGTACCATCATGTGAACTTGCCGAAACTTTAAAATCTGATAACTTGGCAAGTTTTTCCTTTCATGAATTAGAACTTGAACATGAATATGATCATGATCTTCAACTTGATGATTCAATTTTATTTCCTGATCCAATAATGACTCCAGTGTCTCCACCTGATTTCACTTTTCCCGAGTCAACATTGGATCCTATTCCAATTCATAATGAAATTGAATCACCCATTTTAGATGATCATATTGAACTTGACCAATTGTGCAATTTTGAAAATCCTATGGATAAATTGGCAAGTTCTTTTTATTACATTGAACCCAATGAGATATGCGACCTAGATTCTCACAATCTCTTACTTCTGAAACTGATTGTACAATTCTGACGGAAGATGTTGACCTTAGTTTTGAAGAATTGTATGGCGATGAGCTAGAATTCCTTAATATTGGAAGTAAAGAGATATCACCCATATTAGGTCACATTCCATTGTGGGAAGAAGATTGTGGACTTGAGTTTCAATTTCTTGACTTGGACTCAATTCTTGAACCTAGCCCGACTCCTGAGCCCTTACTTGATTTGAGCATCTTCCTTGAGTCGGTATTCGTTCCCGTACCTATAATGTCTAAGTCAATAATTCCATCTTTTCATACTCCATTTTGGGACAAGAAGGTTGAGACAATTAACTCTGAAATTTATTATGAAATTTGGAAATTTGATGGGTGAAAATACTAAAAATTGATTATACATATATTTTAGTGGGTTATGTAAGGAAAGTTTCTGGTGGGTTCCACCAAATTATCTGTCATCTTGATTGGGCCGCATTTCGTGGACCAATTAGACCACCTCCGGAACCACCACCTTAAGGTAACTTCCGCCTTCCCTTGTTCTTTTCATGCATATATGCATTCATTCATACATTGAGGACAATGCATGAGATAAGTGTGGGGGTGGGCTTTACTAACATACTAACATAGTTAGAAACTAACCAAAATTTGCTAATTTAAAAAAAAATTATAAAAAGGACTATATTTTGACTTATCTTTTGAATGAAATCTAAGTTAGTCTTAAGGATTAGGAAAATCGTGATTAAGATTTCTAAAAACTTGGTCAAAATAAATAAATTGTTTAAATTTTTAGGTATAGGAGGAGAAATTGAATAAGTAGTTAGTCTTAATTTTTATCTTAATGAAATATGCATACCTAATGCATATCTAGGATTCTAAGACAAAGACCCTTGTGCCTCATAAAAAAAAATTATAAAAAAAAAAAATTTCACCAATTAAGCTGGATACATGTGCCTCAAGAAGTATAAGTATTCACGCCTAAAGGTGAGTTCTAAATAAAATAAAGTCCTTAGTTTTGTGGCCTAGTTCACTCGAATTTGAGTCCGCGGGGTGTTTTCTCACCTGGTGCCCTAAAGCCAACCGGTTTGGGAGTCATCGACTTTAAATTCGCTACATGGGTGGATTAGAAAGCCTAAACTAAGAAAAATTACTTATATGTATTAACACATCTAATAATCAATTAGTTAGGTATTAGGGCCTCAAGAAGCCTTTATACTTACACGAAAGAAAATTAGATGAGTTATACACATCAAAAAAATATATATATATAATTAAATAATAAAGAGGCATGAGAGTCCAAGTTAAGGAATTCCTAGTAAAAACATAAGGATGCATATGATTTTTGGTAATGAAAAAGACTATATTAGAAATTCAATTTTAATTCTTACCTAAAATGGAAAACAATTCACTTTATTAAGACTAAGTTTAAAGAATGATAAAAAATGAGGATCCTAAAACTTATAGACTACTTAGTCTCTTCAATAATAATTCAAATATTTCCTTTTTATGGATTTTGTGAGTGCAATCCGCTGAAAACCCTCACGAGACAACACTCGTCCTCTAGGGTAACCTAGAGGTTTAACGGCTTGTTGCACATGCTAAGTGCAACCGTGATTCCTACGAAAGTGAGTTAGGTTAGATTAATTTTTCTTTTCTTTTTTTTTCTTTGTTTTTACTCGAGGACGAGCAAAGATAAGTGTGGGGGTGTGATTGGTAGTGAAAAATGCATTTTTTATCATAACATTTACCATCACATTTTCATATTTATTCATTTAATTCTGCACATTTATTAATAATTTGTAATTTATTGTGTGCAGGCCTCGAAATAATAAAAAGAAAGAATTAAAGCTTAATGAAGCCCAAAAGCCCACATTTGAAGCCCAAGTGCAAAAGTGCAAATATCAAATGTCAAAAGTGCAAATACACAAGGGCTAAAGTTGCAATTATTAAAGAAGAGGGAAGGATAGAATTCTACCCAACCCTAAACTCTTGCAGGATGAGCATAAGAGCCAAAGATAAGAATGAAAGTCGTGATAAAAGATTTGGGATAATTGAGATCAAGGTAACTTGATTACCAAGTTATCTTGAAATCCCAAGATGAAGAGCCAGGATCGAACTTCCAGAAACAAACGCCCAGATGGACGAACCAGGAGAGGCCACGCGCCAAAGCGCGTGGCCAGCAGAGTCTACCAGGCCGCGAAAACGCGGCCATAGCCGCGTTTCCGCGGCAATCCCAGCTTATCCATAGACCATTTTTCGTGGGCGACTTTATCCGGGACTCTTCGTCCTTCCGCACCTATAAATACCCCCTGCAGTGCAACGTACAGATCGTCCAGCGTCCAGCAAAGGGCCAAAAGCTAGGGTTTAGGTTTTTCTTCTTCTAGGTTAGATTTTCTTTCCTCCTTTGTAATTTTTTATTTTCTTTTTGTAAAAGCTGAGAGGAGATGATGTATTCATGGAGGAAGGGATCCACTTGTACTGATGGTGACAGTCGGTGTAAGTTGTATTTTTCCACCATTGTTTAATAATCGAATCAAGGTTTGTCTTTATTCTTTTATTATTTTATGTTCTTCAATTCTTGTTTTTATTTTTGTTTTATTTTATTTTATTTTATTCTTGTTCAATCTTGTGTATCTCAGTATTCACTCCCTTCTATTTTCTCTCTAATGCCTTGCGAACAATGAGACCCAATTGCATTGAGAACACCTTGCCAAAGAAGAATCCTTGATGGCTTATGGCGATGAACATCCTATACGCCATACTTGCAAGTCTTCCGAGAAAAGGTAAATCATCGCACGGATTGAAGGTAAGCAGGCTGAAGAGGTTTGTACGTTATAGTTTTCTTTCTTTTCTTTCTTTAGATTAGATCCACATCTTCACATCTCTCTCTAATTCTTTTCACCACACTTCCTTGTAAATACCACTGCTAATAATAAAAAGATAAATTTTTAGAGTAAAACTTAAAAACGCTTCCATCGCTAGTCCCTCCCTGAGGATCACGACCCGCATAGCCTTGCTACCGCGGATTAGTATTGAGCACCTCGCACACCTTTAATTCTCAGATCAAATATTCATATTTTGTGTGCAGGAAAACTCAATCAACAATATTCTAAAAAATCCCATAAAATTTCTAAAATTTCAAAAAAATAGTTTTATCATAGTACATTGAAATACAAACTTGTGTGAAAAATTTCAACACAAATTTCAAAATTTTTGAACCATTTTTGTGACTTATAAATTTTGCCATAAAACAAAACCCGTATTTTCCAAAACTTGGATTTTTGATATGAAAATACGTTTTCTCCAAAAACTCATTCAAATACAAAAAACATGATACTTAAACACTTTGAAGCATGTTGCATATGGATAGAAATCCAATATACATAAAACATATATATATCCATGTTTTTGACTTTAAATACGAAAATATGTTTTGTTAAAATACCAAAACACCAAATACATGAATAGGCATATCAAACTAAGTTTGTCTAAGATATGAAGCATACATGTATATAGAACATATCTAATATACATTTAAACAATGTAAATTTGTATTGATACTATCTATTCATGAAAACCAATATTGGTTAAACCAAAAACCGAAAACCAATATCCAAAACGTGAAACGTGTGTGTGTTGTGAACTTGAGCATATCACGCTATCTAGTCTTTACAAATGGATCTAAAACATAAACTAAACAAGTACCGAAGTCTTCTTGACGAACTCCGTCTTCAAGCCGACTCGATCCAAAACGTGATCCACCGAGCTTGACTCCAACGAGTGCTATATATGTTCTTGATGCTCGGACTCTGGAATCACTATGTGAAAGGCTTCAAAACTCCTTTGTTGAAGCTAATCACCAAATAATATCTTGGTTAAAGATCTGAAACTAAACATCACAAGATTATTAGTAAACATAACTACATGAGTTAATTATCATCAAAACTAGAGTGGAAGGCCTCTGGGCCAACAATCTCCCCCTTTTTGATGATGACAAAACTCATGGAGTTATATATGCATGGATTAAAGTTAAGCTTCAAGAAAGCTCCCCCTTAACTCATGCATCACAATAAACAAATAAATATGTAATGAAAGCTCATAAACATGTATGCAAATATATGGAGATAAACATGCATAAACAAGCATGAAACACATCAAATTCTTTTTATTGCTATGCATGAACATAAATCCTTTTTCCAAAACATGCATATATACTGAAATACTTCTTCCCCTTTTTGTCAATCATCAACAAAGGGGTCCAAGTAAATGATAAAACATACAATATAAGTGAACCATGATATCAATTGAAAGATAATCAATATATGCGATATACATTCATGAAGAGGAAGACGCTAAGTTAACTTTCCTACATATATACATTACATGAAGAAGGGATGACAAGCCTTAACTCACATAACGCATAATATGCAATGCATAAGAGGAGATGTGAAGCTCCCCCTACACACGTGTATCGCATAAAGAAGAGTTGTCAAGCTCCTCAATATAGGATACACTCAACATGAATCTATATGTAGAAGAGATGTTAAGCTCCCCTTGCATATAGGCAATATAATATAAATCAACACATTTTTAACATTTCTTATTAAAACAAAATTTTGAATTTCTCAATAAAACAAATTTTGAGATATCTTAGTAAATTAAATTTTAAGATATTAATATAAATTTTCATGGATAACAATTGAAAGAAATAGATCAATAGAAACCAATTGAAAGTGAACAAAATCTTGATACCAATAGTGAGTATACAAATAAGCATCTTGATACCAATAGTAAGTATTTTTCATTTTGAACATATGATACCAAATTAAAATCAATATCAATTTTCATCATAAAGTATGGGAGTGGAAATCAAAATACCAATTGAAAGATAAAACTACGAATTTTCTCCCCCTTTATGAAATACCAAATAAAACAATGCATAAGCTTGTATAAGTACCAATTGAAAACTAATCAATTGAAATATGATATTCATTAAAAGTCAAGCTTAGCAAAATCAAAATTTGTGCTTAAAGATATAGGGATATAGTAAGCACAAATAAGACATATATATGTATGAAAAATTAGATACCAATCGAAATTGATACTATTTGAAATGTAAGCAAACATACATAAAAAATATATGAGTATACAAAAAAAATGTCAATATTGATACCAATTGAACAAAGTCCAATGATACCAATTGAAACAACAATAATATCAAGTGTATATCTCATAATACCTTTCCACCCATTTCATGCACATGTTTTAAAATGATTTTCAATAAAGTACATACAAGGCATGGTCTCCCAACCAACCGCCCTTAATGGGTAGGGTTTTCAAAAATAGTTTTAAAAATATAGTATGTTTGAAAAACTCTACCAAATGAAGAATACGAACTAGTTTAATGAAAAACTTGTAAACTAGTACGAAATTCTTCAAGTAAGGAATAAAATAAAAATATTTTTCATGAAACATGAAATTCACATGATAGCCAACACTCAAAGTCAATGAAGCATGAATATGACTCATGAAAACAAAGCATGAGTAAACAAGAAAGGTGAGTGTATAAATAAATGTGAAGAACATAATCATGAAAGGTAGGCAATAAGCTCAATTGAAATTCCTTTAAACATGAAAACATAAAAATCATCAAAACTAAATTTTCATTAAAAAAAAAAAACAATTTATGATTCAAGGCATATGTATGTTTTGACAAAACAAGTATACATACATATCCCTAAACACAATTGAGTCCTTAATAAAGATTTGCATGAAAAGCAAATGACTCAAGGGGTATACATGTATATCTTAAGGTTTGGCAAAATAGACATATACATGAAGTGAAAACACATGATCATAAAACATGCCTAAGATGGGGAATACAAGTTAAAATACATGAATCATCAAAACTAGGCTATACTAGTACATTTAACAAGCACAAATAAGCATGTAAGCACAAACATATAAAAGTCTATTTGTGGCTCACTAGATGTACAAGTATATATCTAAGTTTTAATGAAAACTAATATCCAAACATGTAATCAAATCATGAAGCATAAAACGAGACATAAACCAACATGATAACCATAAATACGATGTAAATGCACATGCATTAGAACTATGATATACATAATAGTTAAACAATGGTGAGAACACAAAATATGGGTCCATATAAACATGGGTGATCTCAAATGCTATACATGCATGTCAATGGTCTAATAATCATGGCATTTAACATACTAATCAAAACATGCTAAAACTCAATAATGTGGAAAGCATGTAAATATAAACGGGAGTTAGAGATTGATACCAAAACCGATGAAGGCACCTCTCTAGTTCTCCAAACCGAGGTGGTCCTCCCACCAAAACTTCCCTTGAAAGTGATGCATCCAAATAGTCCTCATAAAGCTCGGAACGCATCCACCTCAAGGCACCAACGCTCTCACGTCATGCGAGAGCCCACACCTACATCAAATACAATAGGGGTGGTCTTTGGTACCCACACTCTTTTGGGTCCATGGGGGTTAGTTCCTTTCCTAACCCAAACAAACTTAGTTGCTAAATTTACATCATGAACTCTATCATAGCAAAATTTAGCAAGGTGGCCCTTACGTCCACAATGTTTACAAGTGTACACATGAGCATACATCGTGTTATGGGAGTGTACGTAAGGAGCATGTGTATGCCGTGTATGGTGTGCATGCATAGATGGAATTTATTTCTTTCGAAACATGGATTCCAAACGTGTATGGTTCTTGGCACAATGGCTCAAAGTGGAGCCCAAACAATCAATATTCTTCTTTAGCATAGATATATCATTTTCAATTAAAGAAGAAGTGTGGCATGCAATAGGTGAACTAGGATGTGAAGCTACACTAGCATGGCAAACATGAGAATCCAAATCATTTTGCAAAGAAATTTTTTCTTTAAACAAATTTCTAAATCCTTTGAAATAGAATCAATTTTGTTTTTCAAAGAAATATTCTCTTTTACTACAAAATCAAGTTTTGAAGTAATAGCTTTATTTTTCTTTAAAACTTCATTACAATCATTTTTAGATTTCAAAAATTCATTTTCCTTTAGGGCAAGGTCTAGTTGAGATTTAAGTGAGTCACGTTCACTAGAGATCTCTTCCTTCTCTTGCAAAATCAAATCAAGTCTTGAACATAAATCCTATTTTTTTTATTAAGTTCAAAACTCTTCTTTTTCAAAAGATTATATTTTTCTAATAATTTTTCACAAATAATGGATAGTTATTCATTTAAAGCATTAGGATCCACATAATCATCACAAGAAGAACTAGCATCATTATCATCTAATTGAGATTCCGAATATACCTCAAGGGAGTCATTCCCTTGGACCATATAGCATTGTTGTTCGGATTCACTACTAGATTCATCCTCCGTTTGGATAGGCAATTGAAGCTTGGAGGTGGTCAACGTGTTCCACACTGCAAAAGCGGAATTACAGTTAGAAACAAGCATAAGATATTCTTTAGTGAGCGTGCTTCTAAGTGCCTCAAGGGCTTGTGCATTGGCCTCTAAATGCTTGCTTTCACCAAGATAGGATCTCTTGGTAGTGGCAAGGAAAACATGCAAGCCTAGGGTTTTCCAATACATGGACATCCTAAATTTTCACATGTCAATGTTGGAGACATCGAACATGGGACGTGACAAGCAATCCATGAGTGTGTGTAAACAAATATACGTGCAAATGCAAATGATAGATTAGCTAACCAAGATCACACTCCTAGGTGGTTAAACTAAATATCAGGAGCGTAGGCTCTGATACTAATTGAAAGTACACCTAGAGGGGGGTGAATAGGTGTACCGCTAATCTAATGAACTAAATGCGGAAATTAAAACTTAATTGCAACTACACTTAATGCAACCAACGAGTGTAGCCGAATTCCCGGTGAAGGGCTCTGGACTAACTCCTCTTGATTCCTCTGAATAAGAGTTGAGGCGCTATATGAAGCTCTCGTGGTTAAGCACAAGTGAGACACACACAAAAAAACCAAGCATATAATATATGAATGAGCAATATGAATAGATGCAAGACACAAATAAAGAGAGAGAGTTAGAGTCAATGGATCAAACGCAAACAATAATATTTGTTTCGAGGTTCGAGCACCGAGCTCTACATCCCGCCTTCACCGAGAAGGATTTCCAATCCACTAGGAGTACCGAACTCCTCTCTCAACAAATACAACCTCCACCGAGAAAATTACAAAAGGTCTACCGAAGACCAGAGTACCGAACTCCACCAATCCAACTCTCCCCACAAGAGGGATCTCAACCAAGGAACTCAAATCAACCTCTACCAAAGAGGGATATCACAAATGAAAGGGTATACAACAAAGTGGTATATCTCAACCACAAACCAATTTTCCCACAATACAAGATCTTATAGATAGGATAGGAGATATAGCTCAAGTGTGGAAAACCAAGAGTTTGGAAACAAAAACACAAAGAAAAGTACTTGAGAAAATAACTTGTATTTGATAGAAATGAAGAACTAAGCAAATATCCCAAATCCAAATTTTCTTTGATTTTTCCAAACCCTAAAAACACCAAATCAAAATGTAAGCTTTAAACCACAAAAACTCTTTTGAAACTAGTGTAAAAACACTGGAGAGAATGTAAATTTTTGGCTCTAAAATCTTTAGGAAAAACTCAAACCAATGGGGTATATAAAGCCCCAATCCAAAACTAGCCGTTAGGCTGATCTGTCAGCCTTGGCGGCTGGCGGTCGACCGGCCGGTCGACCGCCAACGGTCAATTTTTTGACCGTTGGAGCCCATCGGTCGACCGCCCGGTCGACCGTGCCAATCCAGAGAGCAAATGCTCTCTGGCCAGTCGACCGCCCACGCCTTACAGTCGACCGGTCGGTCGACCGCCCCCACCTGAGAGTGGGGTACTTGCAGTCGGTCGACCGCTCGGTCGACCGGCCCAAGTGGCTGGCCAGCGTGCACGTTTTGTGCACATCGGTCGACCGGTCCGGTCGACCGACTCTGGGTTCGGTCGACCGGTCCGGTCGACTGCCAGAGCCTGGCAGGCTGCTGTTTGGGACAGAAAACTTAGTTTAAAATATTCTAAAAAATCCCGTAAAACTTCTAAAATTTCACAAAAATAGTTTTATCATAGTACATTGAAATACAACTTGTGTGAAAAAATTAAACACAAATTTCAAACTTTTGAACCATTTTTGTGACTTATAAATTTTACCGAAAAACAAAACCCGTATTTTCCAAACTTGGATTTTTGATATGAAAATACGTTTTGTCCAAAACTCATTCAAATACAAAAACATGATACTTAAACACTTTGAAGCATGTTGCATATGGATAGAAATCCAATATACATAAAACATATATATATCCATGTTTTTGACTTTAAATACGAAAATATGTTTTGTTAAAATACCAAAACACCAAATACATGAATAGGCATATCAAACTAAGTTTGTCTAAGATATGAAGCATACATGTATATAGAACATATCTAATATACATTTAAATAATGTAAACTTGTATTGATACTATCTATTCATGAAAATCAATATTGGTTAAACCAAAAATCGAAAACCAATATCCAAAACGTGAAACGTGTGTGTGTTGTGAACTTGAGCATATCACGCTATCTAGTCTTTACAAATAGATCTAAAACATAAACTAAACAAGTACCGAGGTTCTCTTGACGAACTCCGTCTTCAAGCCGACTCGATCCAAAACGTGATCCACCGAGCTTGACTCCAACGAGTGTTATATATGTTCTTGATGCTCGGGCTCTGGAATCACTATGTGAAAGGCTTCAAAACTCCTTTGTTGAAGCTAATCACCAACTAATATCTTGGTTAAAGATCTGAAACTAAACATCACAAGATTATTAGTAAACATAACTACATGAGTTAATCATCATCAAAACTAGAGTGGAAGGCCTCTGGGCCAACAAAACTTCCCCTTAACTCATGCATACAATAAACATAAATATATTCAATGAAGTGCATAAAACTAAACAAACATATATGCATAAACAAGGAGATAAACATGCATAAACTCACCAAATTCTTCTCCTCTTTTTGCATAAACAAAACATATATGCATAAACAAGAAAATAAACATGCATATATAAACTCTCAAAATTCTTCTCCCCTTTTTGTCAATTCATCAACAAAGAGGCGAAAACAAATCAAACAATAAAGATATATATGCGATATACATTCATGAAGAAGAGAGACATGAAGTTAGCTCCCGCTGCACACATGCATTACATGAAGAAGGGATGACAAAACCCTAACTCAAATAAAATATAATATACAATGCATAAGTGGAGATGCTAAGATCCCCCTACACACGTGTACCACATAAAGAAGAGATGCCAAGCTCCTCAATATAAGATACACTCAACATGAATCTATATATAGAAGAGATGTTTAAGCTCCCCTTGCATATAGGCAATACATATCAAGAAATTTTAAAGTCACTTTAAAACAAATTTTGAATTTTCTTAAGTCAACAAAAAAATTTTGAGATACGACTTGTAAATAAACAAAATTTTAAGATATCAATAGTAGATTTTTTATACTAATTGAAATTGAAACATTGTAAATCTTTGATACCAATTAAAAGGTAAAATATGAAGTATATTTTAATATCAATTGAAATACCAATTAAAAATAATGGATAAGCTCATTAAGATACCAATTAACATTTAAAAATTAGTTAAGCTTAGCATAAACATAATTTTTGCTCTAAACATGTAATGAATATTGTAAATCAAGCACAATTAAAACATATATATATGTATGAAAAGAAAATACCAATTGAAATTAATATTATTTGATAGTTTGAAGCATACATATATAGAAAACACATATGAGTATACAAAAATAGAATTTCATAAAGTTCATGTGTATAACTCACAACTATCCACCCTATTCATGCGCATGTTAAAAGGATTTTCAATTTAGAGCATACAAGGTATGGTCGCCCATCCAACCGCCTTTTTAGGGTAGAAGTTTTCAAAAATAAGATTTGAAAATAATTGTTGATTGAAAACACTACCAAATGAAGAATAAATAACTAGTTTATGGTAATTTTTAAAAACTAGTTAAAGATCCTTCAAACATGAAAACAAATCATATATATCTCATGGAACATACTAAATACACAAAAATTGACATTCAAAATCTATAAAGCTTAAAAATGTGCTCATGAAACAAAATCATGAGTAAACAAAAATAATGTGAGTGTACAAAAGTTATGTGAATAGCATATTCATGAAATAATCAATAAAGCTCAAAATAAACATAAAATTCTTTTTATCAAACAAATATGAAAATCATAAACATTTATTTTTCATTAAAATCAAACTTCAAGGTATATGTATGTTCTATCAAAACTGACAATATACATACATATCCCAAACACAAAAGAGTCCATAATAGTATTTGCATGAAGGCAAGTGACTCAAGGGTATACATGTATATTTATAAGTTTTAGACAAAAAATAGCATATACATGAAGCAAAACATGCACAAAGATACGGAAGATAAGTATAAATGAGAGAATCATCAAAAATAGGTTATACATGTACATGTAATGAATACAAATGAGCAATGAGACACAAACATGTAATAATTAAGTGTATCTCACTACTTGTACAAGTATATATACAAGTTTTAATGAAAATTCATTTAAACAAGTATTCACCACATGAATTTCAAAACATGATTATTTAATCATAAATCCAAAACATGCTAAAATTATCAATATAGAAGCATGTAAACTAGACTAGGAGTTTAGAAATAGTTACCAAACCATATGCACTAATCTTTAAGTCTCCAAAACATGGTGGTCCTCCCACCAAACTTCCTTGATAGCGATGCATCAATTGTAGTGTCCATCAAGCTCATGCATCTACCACCAAGGCACCAACCCTCTCACGTCATGTGAGAGCCCACACCTACATCAAACACAAGAGGTGGGGACTTTGGTACTCATTTTCTTTTGGGTCCATGGGGTTAGTATCATAAGGAACCCAAATATTTTTATTTGCAAAATTTAAAGAATTTACTCTATCATAGCAAAATCTTGCAAGATGGCCTTCGCAGCCGCAATGTGTATATTTGTGCACTCTAGCATGCATATGAGAATGGGTGTGATCATGATGTACAAAGCGTGCATATGTATGCCATAGGTTATGTGCATGAACATGTGGAGCTTGTTTCTCTTGAAACAAGGTTTCCAATGTAGAATGGTTGAATGCACAATAGCTCAAAGTTGAGCTCAAATAATTTATTCTATTTTTTAAAACTTGAATCTCATTTTTATTAATAGTGGCATGAAGAGCATGGCAAGAATGAGAATCAACAACCTTTTTCTTTTAGAAATATTTTCTTTTTCTTTTGAAACAAATTTTCTTTTCAAAGAGTTGTTTTCTTCCTAAATAATTTTTTTCTTTTTCCACCAAAATAATTTTATTTTTCAAAGAATTATTTCCTTCACAAACATCATTTAATTTTGAAGATAAGGAAATATTCTCCTTCTTCAAAAATTCGTTTTCATTTGAAATGCATTCCAATTTATTTTGAAAAGAATCTTTTTCTTCTAAAATGGAATCAAATTTCTTTTTCAATCTTTTATTATCCTTTTTGAGCAAATCATATTTTTCAAGAAGTTGTTGACAAAATGAAGCAAGTTCATCATATGACATGTCAACATCCTCATCTAGCTCGGATTCAGAGTTTACCTCAAGGGGTTATCCCCTTGGATCATGTAGCATATGTTGGAAGCATCACTTCCATCATCTGAGTCGCTCCCCGTATAGTATTGCTTTTGTTCGCTAAGAGAGACTATAGTGTTCCATACTACAAAAACCGAAACAAAATTAGCAACCCTAGATAAATATTCATCATTTAGGGTACTCTTTAATGTATGGATGACTTTTGCATTAGCCTCTAGATGTTTGCCATTTAAACAATTTGAATGTTTAATGGTGAACATGAATACCTAGGGCTTTGAGGTACATTGACATCTTAACCTTCCAAATGTGGATGTTAAGAATATCAAACATGGGAGTGTCATGAAATCCATGTTGGCCCAGAGGCCCTTCACTCTAGTTTTGATGATGATTAACTCATGTAGTTATAGTTTACTAACAATCTTGTGATATTTAGTTTCAGATATTTGATCAAGATATTAGTAGGTGATTAGCTTCAACAAAGGTATTTTGGATCTTTCACATGTAGATTCAATAGCTCGGACATCAAGATCGCATCTAGTACTCGATTGGAGTTAAGCTCGGTGGATCGTGTTTGGATCGAGTCGGCTTGGAGACAAGAAGACTTCGGTTTGTGTTTAGTTTAATTGTTTAGATCTTGTGTAAAGATTAGATAGTGTTGATATGCTCAAGTTCACATACACACACAAGTTTTTAAGTTTATTGGTTTTGGTTTTTCAGTTTAACCATTTTTGGATTTCATGTCAAAAACATAGATATATATATCTCTATATGTATATTGGATTCTATCCATATACAATATGCATCAAAGTTATTTCAATATCATGTTTTTGTATTTACATGAGTTTTGGAGAAAACGATTTTCCATTTTAAAAATCTATAGTTTGGAAAATACGATTTTTGTATTTAAGCCAAATTTCAATATCACAAAAATGGTTCAAATTGTTTATAATATGTGTTGAACTTTAGTCACACATATTTATATTTAAAAGATCATTAAAGAACTTATTTTTATGAAATTTATGTGATTTTATGGGATTTAATTGAAGTCAATATAACCAAGTTTTTAATCCCTTAAAGCTGGACCTGGCCTTCTGCCGGTCGACCGGACGGTCGACCGCGGCAGAAGTCGGTTGATCGGTCCGGTCGACCGACGTGCACAAACATGCACGCAGCCTAGACTGGTGGGCCGGTCGACAGGGCGGTCGACCGTCCAGAGAGCTCTACTCTCTGGAAATGGCCCCGGTCGACCGGCAAAGAGCTGCTGCTCTCTGTATCCAGTCCCGGTCGACCGGGCAGTCGACCGGTGGCTCAACGGTCATAAAAATGACCGTTGGCTGGTCGACCGGGCGGTCAACCGGAAGGTCATTTCTGACCTTTCCTACTGCCAACGGGCATATTTCTTGGAGGGTTATAAATAGCCCCCTCCTTGGCTGATTTCACCAAGAATTTGAAGAGCAAAATTTTCTATCTTTTAGCAAGTTTATAAAAGAGTTTTTGTGCCAAAATATTTATTCTTTATTTGTTTTAAAAAGGGTTGGAAAATTTAAAGAAAAAGAGAAGTCTTTGGGAATTGTTTTGTTCTTCATTTCTATTTAAAACCTAGAAGTTTTCCCAAGTATTTTCTTTGTGTTTTTTATTTTCAAACTCTTTATTTTCTCACACTTGAGCTATCACATCTATCCTATCTATTAGGATCTAGTTTTATGGGAAAATTGGTTTGTGGTTGTTGATACCACCAAGAGTTGTAAACCTTCTTTACTTTGTGATATTCCTCTAGTGAGAGGTAATTGTGGAGGTTGTGTTGATATCCCTCTAGTGAGAGGTGATTGTGGTAGTTGAGTTTGGTTTGGTTGGTATCCCTCTAAGTGTAGAGGTGATTGATTGTTGGAGTGTTGGCTTTGAGCCTTGTCCCTCTAGTAAGAGGTGATTGTTGTGGTGTTGTGGCTTTGAGCCTTATCCCTCTTGTGTGAGGTTGATTGTTATTTTGGCTAAGTGCCCATCCCTCTAAGTGTAGAGGTGATTGTTGTAGTGCCTTGCCTCTTGTGTAGAGGTTGTGTTTTTGTTGGAGAGAGGAGTTGTGTACTCCCTGTTTGTATTATCCAAATCCTCAGTGGAGGTTCCTTATGTGGGAAGTCCTGTGTGGACGATATAGTGGAAATCCTTCTGTGTAAAGGCGGGGACGTAGAGCAGTGGCTCGAACCTCGAAACATATCTTTGTGTTTGCGATTGATCCACTATCTCTAAACTCTCTCTCTCTCTCTCATTGTGCATTGCAACATATTGTTCATATCATATATATGCTTGGGTTTGATTGTGTGACATACTTGTGTTAAACTAAGAGAGCTTTACATAGCACCTTGATTAGACGGAAAAGGTATACTTATTATGTGTATAGAAATGTATTTGATGTACCCTTTCTTGTCTCCGTTATAGCATAAGGCTATACCGAGTCGGATCTCAGGGAGAGCTCGCGTAGAAGCTTTACGTATGTAGTGAAGTGAACAAACGAGTATTCTTCTCTTGTTTTATAAACTTAGTGAATCAAATGAAAAAGAAACCAAAAGAAGATGGATATGTTCATGGTGGAAGTGGAAAAGAAATCAAGAAGTGATGTGGATGTTGTATTCACAAGAAAAGAATAAGAAACTTAAAGAAAGTGATCCAAGACTAGATTACCTTGCTAGCTTGCCAAAGCTTACCAATCTCCTTGATAATGAAAGCTTTGCCTAATGTTGTCACTCCATAGGCTTAGAATTCCTCTCACATGTTGACCTAATTACTTTCTCATTTGCAAGATGGTGGTTTAACCATCGGAGAAGAGAAGATCATACACTTGTAAGATTAACAAAAGCAATCACCCATGAGTAGTGAAGTGGCTAAGCTAGTGGTAAACTAGTACATGGAATGAAAATTAGCTACAAGAAGCCATTAGAAAAATACAAGACATGAAAGTAAATTGCAAGAAGTAAACAAAGCAATAAGGAAAGCAATTAAAGAATGCAAGAAACTAGAATCAAACTCAAGTAGAGGAATGGAGGATGGATCAATCCTTGCATAGCTTCAAGTTGTCACCCTTGATTACACAAGCTCTCTCCCTCACAATCACTCTCTTTTGTAATGAAATCTAGGGATAGAGAAGAGGGACTACAAGAAATAAAACTAGAAAAAAACAACTAAAAATTACAACTAATGAACTAATCTCCTCTCTTCTCTGATCAGTTTTTTCTCGCAGGTACAAATGAAGTATTTATAGGAGAACTGAGAAGCTTCTGGAGATAAGGTGGTTGCCACAAAATCCGGGGATCTAACGGCCCAAGATTGCCGCGCCCTGCCGCGGGATTGCCGCGCGATCTGGGCCGTTGGTCCAGATCTTTCTGGTACAGTTCAGTTGAGAGTTGGTTAGCCACGTGGACTACTTGGATTCTCTGTTTGTTGCGCGAATCTCTCTGGATCTGGGTTTAGATTTGGCTTTATCCTTAAGCTTGGATTAATCACTTAATTAGTGGTAATTAAGTGATTATTTGAAAATCTCTCTCTTAAATGTGTACCTGCAAATATGTAGAGAAGAGGATTAAAATTCATATATTTATTTGTAATATGCATGGGAGTTATGATGTAAAATATGCAATATTGGATACCAATCACACCCCCACACTTATTCTTTTGCTCGTCCCGAGCAAAACAAAGAAAAAGAAAATCTAGACTAACAATTTATTACACCACTTTCGCAGGTGACGCGATTGCACTGAGCACGTGCAACAAGCCGTTAAACCTCTAGGTTACCCTAGAGGAGGAGTGTTGTCTCCTGAGGGTTTTCAGCGGATTACACCCACAAAATCCATTAAAGAAAGAAGACAAATGTTAGTGTTTTGAAAACGCATTTTGAACAAGAGACAAGTTTACGAACTATTTTTGCAAAAATATAAGTGATCCTAGGTCATAAGTCCACCTATAATCAATCTTCCTTAAACTTAGTATCCATGCAAGATCTTGTCTTTAATTAAGGTAAGAGTTCAAAATTGGATTGAATATTTTATCTTTCATAAAACCTAGATAGTATGCACACCGTGTAAGTGAAGATTTCCTGGGATTTCAACTCCAACCATCAAGCCATTTATTTATCTATATATATATTTTTTTCTTTTTCTGCTTTTTTCTTCCCTTAGTTTTCTTAGGCTTTCTAGTTCACCCATGTAGCGAGCCTTTAACCGATGACTCCCAAACCAGATGGTTTTAGGGCACCAGATGAGAAAACATCCCTCGGGTTTAAGGTCTCGAGTGAAAAAGGCCACAAAACTAAAGGGGATTATTTTTTATCACCGTTAGGCGTGAATGATCATGCTTCTTGAGGCACAATTATCCAGCTTAATAAGTGAGATCACCGTTAGGCGTGAGTAATCATGCTTCTTGAGGCACAATTTCTCAGCTTAATAGGTGATGCTTTATTTATATATATTTTTCTTTTTTTTTCTTTTTTTTTTTTATTTATATGGCATTTTTGGTCTTTGTCTCCATCCCAAGAAATGTGTAAGTGTAAAGTGCATATTATCTAAGGCAAAAAATTCCAGATAATAATATCTCACCAATTTTACTTACTTATCCTATAATCTCAAACAAGATCTATTACTTCAACTATGTTTAAGATGTCATAATTAAGGCTTTCTTAATCTCTAAGATACATCTTAATTTTCTTAAAAATAGATCAAAACTTTGTCTTTTATTTCAAAAAGTTTTTATTTTTTTATTTTTTATTTATTTTACTAAAAGTAAAATCTAAAAGAAAATAGAAAATCTACAAAGAAAGATAAAATCTAAAAGAAAATAAAAACCTAAAAGAAAATAGAAAATCCTATGTTAGTAAACCCTCCCCCACACTTATTTCATGCATTGTCCTCAATGCATAATGATATATGTATGCATGAAAGAAAATGGAGAGGGAAGGGAAAAATTACCTTAAGGTGGTGGTTCCGGTGGTGGTCTGATTGGTCCACGGAACATGGCCCAATCATCTTTGCTTTGGGTTTTCAGGAACCCACCAAAAATAGCAAAAATATGACCCACTAAAATGATGTATACATGTGTTATTTTAATTATGTACATGACCCCATCTAATTTCAAGATTTTCCTAATAATTTCAGAATCAAATTTGTCAAGATCCTTGTCCAAAAATGGAAGATGAAATGATAGAACAGTTGACTTGGACTCAGAAAGGACAGGAACTACTATTGACTCAGAAATGTGACTTAAGTCAAGTGATGGTTCAGGAGTCGAAGTGAGTTCAAAAATTGGGTCCAAGTCAAGAAATGAAAACTCAAGTCCACAATCATTTTCCAATGATGGAATGTGACTTTCTAAAGGTGAAATCTCTTTACTTCCAATATTAAGAAATTCAAGCTCATCACCGTACAATTCTTCAAAAGTTAAGTCAACATCTTTCTTAAGAATTGTACAATCAGTTTCAGAAGTAAAGAGATCGAGAAAATCAAGGTCACATTTGAGTTCAATTCCACAAAATGGAGAACTTGCCAGAATGTCAATGGAATCTTCAGAGGTGTAAAATTGGGCAAGTGCAATATGATCCTCAAAGATGGGTGATTCAACTTCATTGTGAATTGGGAAAGGATCCAAGGTTGACTCCGGGAAAGAATTAAAGTGAGGTAAAGATACCGGAGTCATTATGGAATCAGGAAGAAGGATTGAATCACTAAGTTGAGGTTCAAGATCACATTCCTCATGTAGTTCAATTAAATGTGGAGAACTTGCCAATTTATCAATGGAATTTTCAGAAGTATGGAATTGGCCAAGTTCTATGTGATCATCATAAAAGATTGGTGATTCAATTTCACAATGGATAGGAAATGGATCCAATTTTGACTTGGGAAATGAATTGAAATCAGGTAAGGATATGGAAGTCATGATTGAATCTGGAAGTAGATTGGAATCATCAAGTGAAAGTTCAGGATCAAATTCATGTTCTAGTTCAATTTCAGAAAAAGGAAAACTTGCAAAAATGTCAATTGGTTCTGAAGTGTGGGCAAGTTCAGGTAAGTGTGCTGAAATTGAATCTGGACTTCCAAGACTACATGACTCTTTGGATTTAACAGAGTGGCTAGTGACATTAGACATAGGATGAGAATGAAGAGATTGGATCATCAAATCTATGTCACGATTTCTAGCATTTTGAGCATGGGTCATGTCTTCTAGCATCTTTCCATAATCGATGATTTCATTATTTTGATGAAAAGAGGAAGTGTTGTCTTGGAAGTGATGGTCAAATTGTGAGTCAAAAATGTGTGATGATGGAAGAGTGGACTCACACAAGAAATCTTTACTCATTTCCATGGCAAATGGTTGATCATGATGAAAAGGTGGAACTGAGTAAGACTCTTGAAAATACTCTGGAATTGGAGAGACAAATGATTTTTGAAGTTGTTGTTCGACTCTCTGTAAATTGGCTTCTAAACTCCTTTGCAACTCAGATTTTTCTTCAAATGGAGGTTCAGAAAAAGGAGTATAGGAAGTGGACTCAGGAAATGAATATTGTGGACAAGATGAATATGGTGGACAAGGAATTTGAGAATTTAACTCGGGGTACTGGAATCCCCAATTACTCGGTGAAGAGTTGAAATTATTTTGGACATTATAATCGTTAGATGGGGTGTATGGGTCGTATTGATTCGGATAAGGCCAACCCGGTGTATGTGGTTGGTGCATATTATAAAACACCGGGTTGGAATTATCCGAATAAGGAGATGGTGTGAAATATGGATTATTATTAGGATAGAAAGAATTGTTGAATGCCATATCACACAATCACAAACAAAAATCAAACAAACAAACAAACAAAAGAAAGAAAGAAAATTCTAACCTAAGTTAGGGTAGACTTAGACCTAGACGACTCCTAACAAATAGATCGTCCACGGGAGGTTCAGTGTAGACTCTAACCACAAGCTAATCAGCCAGGGAAGGGTAAGGTTGGTGGGAGGTTTTCCGTCCGGAGACGTTCCTTAATTAAGTAACCAGCAACCTTCGGGCTTTCGACCCTCAACCCCTTTCCTAGACACTGATTTTGCAAGAGTTAAATTCCAACACTTTTCCCCCTTAGGATAATCTCCTAAATGAGTCCGAGATGTCCCTAGGGCCAACGTCTACTTTTTTTATTAAATTAGGCTTGGTTTAGTGAGTGCTTGGGAAAATGATTTTCGGGCTAAGGAAAGGGTAAT
This sequence comes from Agave tequilana, assembly GCA_038442645.1. Taxonomy (NCBI): domain Eukaryota; kingdom Viridiplantae; phylum Streptophyta; class Magnoliopsida; order Asparagales; family Asparagaceae; genus Agave; species Agave tequilana. The sequence continues at coordinate 59,964 of JAVJIF010022947.1, read as the reverse complement.
GAACTCCCCCACCTTATCTTATTTACGGGTATGCCCTTAGAATTGAATTGTGCAAGTGTACAAGAAATATAACAAGGATTCACTCAAAGCAAGAAAATCAAGCAAGAGTTTGTCCTAGTCTAATATGCAATGCAAACACGTACCTTGCCTCCAGCACTCTTCAACAGTAAAAGTAAAGAATTGAAGAGACACGTGCCTAAAATGCAAGTGTCTAAACAATTTTTAGCAATTATCAACCAATTTTTACTGTTGAATTAATTAACAGGAATACAGTGAAGTATACAGGAAATCAAGTATATAAGCAGTTGTATCTTGCAGAGCAGAAGCCCCTGCAGAAAATTGGTTAGGAGTTCACTCCATTGTGCCGCGTTTCCACGGCAAAGCTTGTGGATTCGCGGCACTCTGGAGGGATCCTGGGCCCTGCTTTCTTGAGCAGAGGCCCAGGTCCACTTATATGTGACTGCAATGTATATTTTCCTGTTTCTTAACCTGTAACCTGCAAACAGAGAAGAAGAATCGTTTAGTACTTCACTTTACAACAAAAATAACGTCGCTCTCCCCGGCAACGGCGCCATTTTGATTAGACGGAAAAGGTATACTTATTATGTGTATAGAAATGTATTTGATGTACCCTTTCTTGTCTCCGTTATAGCATAAGGCTATACCGAGTCGGATCTCAGGGAGAGCTCGCGTAGAAGCTTTACGTATGTAGTGAAGTGAACAAACGAGTATTCTTCTCTTGTTTTATAAACTTAGTGAATCAAATGAAAAAGAAACCAAAAGAAGATGGATATGTTCATGGTGGAAGTGGAAAAGAAATCAAGAAGTGATGTGGATGTTGTATTCACAAGAAAAGAATAAGAAACTTAAAGAAAGTGATCCAAGACTAGATTACCTTGCTAGCTTGCCAAAGCTTACCAATCTCCTTGATAATGAAAGCTTTGCCTAATGTTGTCACTCCATAGGCTTAGAATTCCTCTCACATGTTGACCTAATTACTTTCTCATTTGCAAGATGGTGGTTTAACCATCGGAGAAGAGAAGATCATACACTTGCAAGATTAACAAAAGCAATCACCCATGAGTAGTGAAGTGGCTAAGCTAGTGGTAAACTAGTACATGGAATGAAAATTAGCTACAAGAAGCCATTAGAAAAATACAAGACATGAAAGTAAATTGCAAGAAGTAAACAAAGCAATAAGGAAAGCAATTAAAGAATGCAAGAAACTAGAATCAAACTCAAGTAGAGGAATGGAGGATGGATCAATCCTTGCATAGCTTCAAGTTGTCACCCTTGATTACACAAGCTCTCTCCCTCACAATCACTCTCTTTTGTAATGAAATCTAGGGATAGAGAAGAGGGACTACAAGAAATAAAACTAGAAAAAACAACTAAAAATTACAACTAATGAACTAATCTCCTCTCTTCTCTGATCAGTTTTTTCTCGCAGGTACAAATGAAGTATTTATAGGAGAAATGAGAAGCTTCTGGAGATAAGGTGGTTGCCACAAAATCCGGGGATCTAACGGCCCAAGATTGCCGCGCCCTGCCACGGGATTGCCGCGCAATCTGGGCCGTTGGTCCAGATCTTTCTGATACAGTTCAGTTGAGAGTTGGTTAGCCACGTGGACTACTTGGATTCTCTGTTTGTTGCGCGAATCTCTCTGGATCTGGGTTTAGATTTGGCTTTATCCTTAAGCTTGGATTAATCACTTAATTAGTGGTAATTAAGTGATTATTTGAAAATCTCTCTCTTAAATGTGTACCTGCAAATATGTAGAGAAGAGGATTAAAATTCATATATTTATTTGTAATATGCATGGGAGTTATGATGTAAAATATGCAATATTGGATACCAATCACACCTCAACTCTTATTTAGAGCAATTTAGAGGAGATAGTCCAGAGCCCTTCACTAGGAATTCGGCTACACTCTTTGGTTACACTAAGTGTGTTGAAATTTATTTTAATTCCGCATTATTTGTCATTAGATCAGTCTTACACCTATTTACCCCCCTCTAGGTGTACTTTCAATTGGTGTCAGAGCCTACGCTCTTGATATTAGGTTTAACCACCTAGGAGTGAGATCTTGGTTTGCTAATCTAGTATTTGTATTTGCACACATACTTGTTTACACACACTCATGGATTACCTTGCTCCTCCCATGTTTGATGTTTCTATCATCGATATGTGGAAGCTTAGAATGAGTATGTACCTTAAAACCCTAGGCTTGCATGTTTTCCTTGCTGCTACCAAGAAATCTTATCTTGGTAATAGCAAGCATATAAAGGCCAATGCACAAGCCCTTGAGGCACTTAGGAGCACTAAATAAAGAATATTTATGTATGGTTTCTCATTGTGATGCCGCCTTTATAGTGTGGAACACCTTGACCTCTCCAAAGCTTCAAGCGCCAAACATTATGGAGAAGGAATCTAGTGGAGAAGAGTCCGACCAACATTGCTACATGGTCCAAGGAAATGACTCCCTTGAGGTAAACTCGGACACCCATCTAGATGATTATGCTAGCTCTTCTTGTAGTGATGATTATGTTGATGTTGATGCATTAAATGAAGAACTATTTATTGTTTGTGAGAACCTATTAGAAAAATATCAACTCTTGAAAAAGAAAAGCCTTAAACTAAAAGAAGAGAATAAGGATTTATTTTCTAAACTTGATGTTGCTTTGCAAGAGAGGGATGAGATTTCAAATGAAAGGGACTCTTTGAAATTCCAACTTGAACTTGCCCTAAAAGAAAATGAAATTTTGAAAAATAAAAGTGATTGTGAAAATGTTTTGAAGAAAAATGAGATTCTATCTTCAAAACTTGATTTTGTGTTAAAAGAAAATGAATCTTTAAAAAATAAAATTATTTCTATTTCAAGGAATTGGATTTGGTTTTCAAGAAAAATATTTTTTTTGAAAAATGATAATGACTCGCATGTTTGCCATGCTCCATCTTCTAGTATTCCCATTGCATGCTCCACCTCTTCTTCTCATATTGAAAATGATATATCCATGTTAAAGAAGAGTGTTGATTGTTCGGGCTCCACTTTGAGCCAATGTGCTATGGATCACAAGAAATTGGAATCCATGTTTCACAAGAAACATGCACCACATGTTCACGCACACCATACACGACATACATATGCTTCTCATGTTCACACGCATAACACTAGGTATGTTCATGTGTACACTTGTACACATTGTGGACGTAAGGGCCACCTTGCAAAATTTTGCTTTGATTGCATTAATGATTCAAATTTTACAAATAGATTTGTTTGGGTTAGGAAAGGTGCTAATTACCATGGACCCAATAGAGTATGGGTACCAAAAGTCACTCTTATTTTATTTGATGTAGGTGTGGGCTCTCGCTTGACATGAAGGCATTGGTGCCTTGAGGTGAATGTGTTCCGTGCTAAACAGTGACAATTTTGGATGCATCACTTTCAAAGGGAATTTGGTGAGAGGACCACCATAGTTTGGAGATCTAGAGATTAGTACTAATGGTTTTGGTAACTATCTCTAACTCCCATTTAGTTTACATGCTTTTATATTGTTAATTTTTAGTATGTTTTGATTTTTCATGACTATTATGTTAAATGCCATGATAATTAGACTTGTAATATACATGATTAGTATTTGAGATACACCCATGTTTATATGGACTAACACTTTTGAGTTCTCACTTTACTTTAACTATTGTATATATCCTTGTTCTAAGACATGTGCATCTACATAATGATCATATTAGTTTATATGTTGTTTTATGCTTCATGTTTTGATTACATGTTTAAATGTAACCATCATTAAAACTTGTGTATATACTTGTACAACTAGTGAGCCACAAATTGATTTTATATGTTTGTACTTAATTGATCATTTGTACCCATTAGATGTACTAGTATAGTCTAGTTTTGATGATTCGTGCATTTTGACTTGTATTCTCCATTTTGTACATGTTTTCATATGTTTAGATTCATGTATATGTTAATTTTATTTAAAACTTTAGATATACATGTATACCCTTGAGTCATTTGCTTTTCATGCAAATTTTTATTATGGACTCATTTGTGTTTAAGGATGTGTATGTATAACTTTAGATTTAGACAAAACATACATATTCCTTGGAGTTAGTATTGTTGGCCCAAGGTTACAATCACCCGTTTTTAGTGTGTTTTGATGATTACAAAACATATTAGTTATTTGTACTAATATCAATTGTTGTTTAAGTGTGTTTCAGGTTTCTATCTCAAATAGATGTCTTCTTCCCTAAAGGAAGGTGCTTTGGACTCAAGACAACTCAATTTGGGCTCAAGATGCAAAATTGAAGATCATGTGGAGATAGCCCCTCTTGAAGACTTGAAGTCCCTAGAACATTGTAAGAATAGAATGTTAAAGTTTGAGTGTAGGATATTTGGCTCTAGGATACACACACACATTATTCTTTACAAATTCTATGTTTAAAAAAAAAAAAGGTTTGTTTCTAAGTTTTATGCCTTAGTTTATATATACATGTATCCAACTAGTTGCATTTTGAATATCTTGTTTAAAACATGTGTATAGACTATTTCTTGCATAATACTTAGCTGTAAGTATTTTTAAATTTTTTGCAAAAATTTTCAACTTCAAAAAAACTGCCAGTTTTCCTGTTTCAGGTTGACCGGCCGACCGGCCCGGTCGACCGGCCTTTGTGCCTGGGCGTGCACGTCTGTGCACGTCTGACGGTCGACCGGACCGATCGACCGTCTGAGAGCAGGTCTGCTCTCGATTTGTTTGGGTCGACCGCCCGGTCGACCGCATTAAGGAAACTGTGTTTCCTTTGAAGGAAACGGTCGACCGCTCAACGGCTCTTTGCCAATAGGGCAAACGGTCGACCGGCCGGTCGACCGCTACGCCTGCAAGAGCCCAACGGCTCTTTCCTCTTTGGGCCAATTCTGAAATCTGTTTTTATTTTCTGTTTTAACAGACTTTTTGAGAGTTGTTGGAGAGCTTTTTCAGGTCAAATTAGGTGTAAAGAAATTGTTTTTAACCTATTCTCTCCTTATAAATAGAGGAAAAGAGGTCCTCATTACTTACCAAGAAAAATCCTCTAGTTTTCATTGTTTTCAAAGAGAAGAGAAAAATTGTTTTAAAGCTTTCATTCCAAATTCTTTTGAGCTTGTTTTTCAGTTGTGCTTGATTGCTAATATCACTCTACAACTAAAGTTTTCTCACTACACTTCATAGAGCCAAAATCCTTTACTCATACTATAGAGAAGTTGTAAAAGAGTGAGAGATTGTAAAAGAGTTTGAGAAAGAGTTTAGTGATCTTGTTGTGATCACTCTTGTTCTTGTAATCCTTTTTCTTGTGGAGCAACCTCTTCGGTAGAGGTCCTTGTAAGTTGTGAAGCTTGGTGCTTGGGTCTTCGGTAGACCAAATTGTAAGACGTCCTCGGTGGATAGTGGAAACCCTTCACGGAGGTGAAGGCGGGGAGTAGAGCGGTGGCTCGAACCTCAAAACAAACATCTTGTGTTTGCGATTGTCTTGTGTTCATTCTTGTTTTTAAATTTCTCTTGCACTATATTGCTTTCAATTACTTGCTTGTGATCTTGTTCCTTTATTTGTGCTATTATTTCAAGCTTGTAATACTTGTGTCATATTGTGTGCATCTCACCATTCATCCATCATATTTTGCCTTGATCGATCATAATCTCATACAACAAGGTTGCATTGCGCACCTCTAACCCATTTAAAGGGGAATTGGGAGGAAGGAGTTCAGAACCTCTCACGGGGTATTCGGCTCTTAGTCTTGTTTTGAGAGATCGTTGCATCACTCATCATACTAAGTTTTAAAAAGATCATTAGATTAGCAATCACACCTATTCACCCCCCCTCTAGGTGTATTTCAATTGGTATCAGAGCTTGGACTCTAGGATTTGGCTTAACAACCTTAGAGAGATCCTAATTTTGCTAATCATTTCATTCATATTCACTTAGTAAAAATGGCCGATGGAATTAAAACCCCTCCTAAGTTTGATGGACTTAACTTTCCCATATGGAAGGTTAAGATGACCGTTTTCTTGCAATCTCTAGGTAGCCGAGTTACAAAGGCCGTGACCAAACCCTTTAGTGCACCCCCCGTGATGAATCTACTTGGTCCGAAATTGAGACCAAAGAATTTGATGCCAATGCTAGGGCTCACTATGCACTACTTCAAGCCCTCAATGATGATGATATAGTTAGAGTTATTCATTGCAAGTCCGCATATGAAATTTGGACACATTTGCTAGTTACACATGAAGGGACCTCACAAGTGAAGAGGGCTAAGATTGACCTTCTTCGGTCCCAATATGAGAACTTTTGCATGCAAGAGAATGAAGCCATAGATGATATGGTTACAAAATTTACAAAGATCACTAATGGACTTTCTTCTCTAGGTGATGGTATTGACAATGATCAAAAGGTGAGAAAGATCATCCGGGCTCCTCCTCCTTCATGGGAAGTAAAAGCAACAACCTTGAAGGAACTCAATGACAAGGAGGAGATGGAGCTAATAGGTCTCATTGGGAACCTTAAAACCCATGAGATGGAGAGGAAAGCAAGGGAGGACATGGCTCCTTCCAAAAGAAGACTATAGCCTTCAAAAGTCAAACCACTCACTCCGACGAAGACGATGAAGAAGAAGATGACGAAGAGCTCTCACTTCTTGTGAAGAACGTCCGGAGGATGTACAACAAGGCTAAATTTCAAGGAAGAAGGAGATGGTAAGGAGGCAAAGAAGAAAGAAAGATAATTTGCTTCAATGCCAAAGGCCGGGACACATTGTTGCGGAGTGTCCGGATAAAGTGAAGCCCTCCACATCTAAGAAGCCCTACAAGAAGAAAGCTATGAAAGCTACATGGGATTCCGAGAGCGAATCCGAAGAGGAGATTGACACCGCCAACATGTGCTTCATGGCTAATGAAAGCACAAGCAAGGTAACCCCTTCCACTTCTCTTAATGATGAACTTTCCATGGATGAATTAGGAGAAGCTTTTGTAGAATTATCACATAATTATGATTCCCTAAAGAAAAAGTTTTTAAAAATGAAAAAGAAAAATGAATCTCTTAATCTACAAGTCTTTACTATTTCTAAAGAAAAAGATGAATTACTTACCACTCTTATTTCCACTCAAAAAGATTTTGACAAGTATAAGATTTCTTGTAAAGGCAAGTCCCCACTAGTTGATTCTAATGAGATTACCATGCTTAAAGAAAGAATTGACTCATTAGGAATTGTTTTGAAAAATTGTGAGTTTGATAAGAAGAAGCTAGAGGCCATGTTTCCTAAGAAACAAGCCCCTAAGAAAAATGTTCACCATGCTCATGCTCATGTTCATACCACACAACCTTTACATCGTGGCAAACCCCCAAGCATGCTCACACTTCACACACACATCATGCATTCATGTATGGAAGAGTGTTCTCATGTTCACATTGTGGGCGGAAAGGACACTTAGCCAATTTTTGCTATGATAGACTAAGTGTATCTTTTCATAATGTTTGGGTTCGAAACACTAACTTTCAAGGACCCAAGAAAGTTTGGGTACCAAAGTCAACAACTTTGTTAAATGATATAGGTACCTTCCAAAGCCCAACGACGTAGAGGATTGTGGTATCTTGATAGTGGTTGCTCAAGGCACATGACTTGGGACATCAACAACTTTGCAACCCTATCAAGATACCATGAAGGTGGCACCGTCACCTTCGGAGATGACGCCAAGGGTAAAATCATCGGTATTGGTAATGTAAAACTTGGCACGTCCCCTTTAATTGAAAATGTAGTTTTAGTTGATGGCCTCAAGCATAACCTCTTGAGTGTTAGTCAACTTTGTGATAAAGGTTTTGATGTTGTTTTTGATAATGTAGCTTGTAAAGTAATTGATAGAATTTCTAATGCTTGTGTATTTTCCGGTTTTCGTGAAAGCAATGTTTATATGATTGATATGTTAAATATGTCTTGTAATATTACTTGTTTAAAAGCCCTCGATGATGACTCTTGGTTGTGGCATAGAAGATTAGGCCATATTTCTTTTGACCATATTTCTAGGTTAAACACAAGGAAATGGTGAAAGGTATTCCTTGCTTGAGTTTTGAAAAGGACCGAGTTTGTGACGCATGTCAATTTGGGAAACAAACTAAGTCTTCTTTCAAGTCAATTAAGGATATCATGACATCACGTCCTTTGGAGTTAATCCATATGGATTTATTTGGCCCTACACAAACCAAAAGTCTAAGTGGGAATAGATTTGCATTTGTTCTAGTTGATGATTTTTCACGTTTTACTTGGGTTTTCTTTCTTGAACACAAAAATCAAGCATTTTCGTATTTCCAAACTTTAAGAAAAGAGTTGAAAAAGAAAAGGATGTTTCAATTTTAAGAATAAGAAGTGATAGAGGAGGTGAATTCATTAACCAACCCTTTACCACCTTTTGTGAAGAATATGGAATAAAGCATGAACTATCTTGTCCTAGAACTCCACAACAAAATGGAGTAGTTGAACGGAAAAATCGAACTTTGCAAGAGATGGCTAGGACAATACTTAGTGAATATGGTCTACCACATTATTTGTGGGCCGAGGCCGTTAATACATCATGCTATATATCAAATCGTGTTTTCTTGTGTAAAAATACTACAAAAACCTCTTTTGAAATGTACTTTTCTAGAAAACCAAATGTTTCATATTTCAAGGTTTTTGGATGCAAATGTTTTGTTTTAAATACAAAAGATAATTTAGGAAAATTTGATCCTAAATCTTATGAGGCTATATTTGTGGGTTATTCTAGTACTAGTAAGGCTTATAGAGTCTTCAATAGGTCATCATTGACTATTGAAAAATCTATACATGTTAAGTTTGAGGAATCTAACTTGTTTGTTAAGAATGTTGTAGAAATAGATGCTTTGGATGAAGGCTTGGAGAAAGTGACCATGGAGGATACACCTACTATGGGAGACAAGCCAAAGGATGATGAAGGAAGTGAAGCTAAAGTAGAAGAGGCTCAAGGACATGAAATTCAATCAATTGACGTGGAGCCTACTCAACAACTTCCAAAGGGTTGGAGATACAATCCACATCATCCCAAGGATCTCGTCATAGGTGAAGTATCTAAAGGGGTAACCACTCGCTCTAAACTTCATGACTATTGTGGACATTATGCATTTATTTCTCATGTTGAACCCAAGAACGTCCTCGAAGCCGAGGCCGATTCATATTGGTTGCTAGCTATGCAAGAGGAACTCAATCAATTTGAGCGCAACCAAGTTTGGCACCTTGTTCCTAGGCCCCACGATAGACCAACAATTGGTACTAAGTGGATCTTTAAGAACAAGTTGGATGAATCGGGTAACGTTGTTAGGAATAAAGCTAGGTTAGTTGCCCAAGGTTACACTCAAATCGAAGGAATCGATTTTGAAGAAACCTTTGCAACCCGTAGCACGGCTTGAAGCCATACGGATGACACTAGCATTTGCCTCATATAAAGATTTTAAATTGTTTCAAATGGATGTTAAAAGTGCTTTTCTAAATGGTTTTATTGAAGAGGAGGTGTATGTTGAACAACCCCCCCGGGTTTGTTGATCCTACACATCCGGATTTTGTATTCAAATTAGATAAAGCTCTTTTGGTTTAAAACAAGCCCCTAGGGCTTGGTATGAAAGACTTTCTTCATTTTTGATTTCAAATGGTTTAAGAAAGGTAAAATTGATATAACCTTGTTTACAAAACATGTAGAAAATGATATTCTTATTGTGCAAATTTATGTAGATGATATTATTTTTGGTTCTACTAATGAATCTCTTTGCCAAGCTTTTGAGTCATGCATGAAGGATGAATTCGAAATGTCTATGATGGGGAGCTCAACTATTTCCTTGGACTCTAAATCAAGCAAAAGAAGGATGGGATCTTCATCAATCAAGCCAAGTACACAAAGGAACTAATTAAGAGGTTCGGGCTTGAAGGATCTAAAGTAAGCAAAACTCCCATGGCAACAACTACAAAGCTTGACAAGGATGAACAAGGTAAAAGTGTAGACATTAAGCTTTATCGTAGCATGATTGGTAGTTTATTGTATTTGACGGCTAGTAGGCCGGATATTATGTTTTCCGTTTGTCTTTGTGCACGTTTTCAATCTTGTCCTAAAGAGTCTCACATAATTGCGGTTAAACGCATAATTAGATACCTTAAGGGCACTATTGAAATGGGTTTGTGGTATCCGAAACCGGCCAATTTTCAATGACGAGTTTTTCGGATGCCGACTATGCGGGTTGTAGGGTAGATAGGAAGAGCACAAGTGGAACATGTCAATTCTTAGGTAATTGTCTTGTATCTTGGTCTTCCAAAAAGCAAAATTCGGTAGCCCTTTCAACCGCCGAGGCGGAGTATGTTGCAGCCGGAGCTTGTTGTGCACAAGTTCTTTGGATGAAACATACTCTCCTTGACTATGATTTACACTTTGATCATGTTAAAATATTTTGTGATAATACTAGTACTATTCACATGACAAAGAATGCAAATCAACATAATAAAACCAAACACATTGACATTAGGTATCACTTTCTTAGAGATCATTATGAGAAAGGTGATATTGATATTGATTATGTTTCTACCGATTTTCAACTTGTCGATATTTTTACTAAACCTCTAGATTATGCTAGATTTTCATTTATTTGTGGTGAGTTGAATGTTTGCATGATAGATTCTTAAAAATATTTCTATTTTGCTTGTTTTGTTTTAACCCTTTTTGATGTATGACAAAAAGGGGGAGAAAAAGAAATTAGTTTACTTATTAAGTTTGTTTATTTACTTGAGTTTTGGATAGATAGATAATTTTGTTCATTATTTTGAGTTTTATGACAAAAATTATTTGTGTTCATATCTCTCAATGCTTTATGTGTGTTTACATAGCTTTTCATATTCTTGATATATACATAGCATTGTTTGAGGGGGAGCTTTCCAAGCTCTTCTTCCATTTTTGTTTAAATAACTCATATGTTTTGTCATCATCAAAAAGGGGGAGATTGTTGGCCCAAGGTTACAATCACCCGTTTTTAGTGTGTTTTGATGATTACAAAACATATTAGTTATTTGTACTAATATCAATTGTTGTTTAAGTGTGTTTCAGGTTTCTATCTCAAATAGATGTCTTCTTCCCTAAAGGAAGGTGCTTTGAACTCAAGACAACTCAATTTGGGTTCAAGATGCAAAATTGAAGATCATGTGGAGATAGCCCCTCTTGAAGCCTTGAAGTCCCTAGAACATTGTAAGAATAGAATGTTAAATTTTTGAGTGTAGGATATTTGGCTCTAGGATACACACACACATTATTCTTTACAAATTCTATGTTTAAAAAAAAAAAAAGGTTTGTTTCTGAGTTTTATGCCTTAGTTTATATATACATGTATCCAACTAGTTGCATTTTGAATATCTTGTTTAAAACATGTGTATAGACTATTTCTTGCATAATACTTAGCTGTAAGTATTTTTAAATATTTTTGCAAAAATTTTCAACTTCAAAAAAACTGCCAGTTTTCCTGTTTCAGGTTGACCGGCCGACCGGCCCGGTCGACCGGCCTTTGTGCCTGGGCGTGCACGTCTGACGGTCGACCGTCTGAGAGCAGGTCTGCTCTCGGTTTGTTTGGGTCGACCGCCCGGTCGACCGCATTAAGGAAACTGTGTTTCCTTTGAAGGAAACGGTCGACCGCTCAACGGCTCTTTGCCAACAGGGCAAACGGTCGACCGGCCGTCGACCGCTACGCCTGCAAGAGCCCAACGGCTCTTTCCTCTTTGGGCCAATTCTGAAATCTGTTTTTATTTTCTGTTTTAACAGACTTTTTCAGAGTTGTTGGAGAGCTTTTTCAGGTCAAATTAGGTGTAAAGAAATTGTTTTTAACCTATTCTCTCCTTATAAATAGAGGGAAAGAGGTCCTCATTACTTACCAAGAAAAATCCTCTAGTTTTCATTGTTTTCAAAGAGAAGAGAAAAATTGTTTTAAAGCTTTCATTCCAAATTCTTTTGAGCTTGTTTTTTAGTTGTGCTTGATTGCTAATATCACTCTACAACTGAAGTTTTCTCACTACACTTCATAGAGCCAAAAATCCTTTACTCATACTATAGAGAAGTTGTAAAAGAGTGAGAGATTGTAAAAGAGTTTGAGAAAGAGTTTAGTGATCTTGTTGTGATCACTCTTGTTCTTGTAATCCTTTTTCTTGTGGAGCAACCTCTTCGGTAGAGGTCCTTGTAAGTTGTGAAGCTTGATGCTTGGGTCTTCGGTAGACCAAATTGTAAGGCGTCCTCGGTGGATAGTGGAAACCCTTCACGGAGGTGAAGGCGGGAGTAGAGCGGTGGCTCGAACCTCGAAACAAACATCTTGTGTTTGCGATTGTCTTGTGTTCATTCTTGTTTTTAAATTTCTCTTGCACTATATTGCTTTCAATTACTTGCTTGTGATCTTGTTCCTTTATTTGTGCTATTATTTCAAGCTTGTAATACTTGTGTCATATTGTGTGCATCTCACCATTCATCCATCATATTTTGCCTTGATCGATCATAATCTCATACAACAAGGTTGCATTGCGCACCTCTAACCCATTTAAAGGGGAATTGGGAGGAAGGAGTTCAGAACCTCTCACGGGGTATTCGGCTCTTAGTCTTGTTTTGAGAGATCGTTGCATCACTCATCATACTAAGTTTTAAAAAGATCATTAGATTAGCAATCACACCTATTCACCCCCCCTCTAGGTGTATTTCAAGTATTATTTTGTGAAAATTAAATCTTCATGATTTTCATGTTTATTAAGAAATTTCATATTGAGCTTAATTGCCTATTCCATGATTTTGTGATTACATGTTTCCTACACTCACATTACTCTTGTTTACTCATGTTTTTTGTTTTCATGAGTCTCATATATGTGCTTTATAGACCTTAAGTATCGATGATCGTATAACTTGCATGTTTTCATGGAAAATATTCATATTTTATTTCTTACTTGAAGGATTTCGCACTAGTTTTCAAATATTATCTTTAAACTAGTCATTATTCTTCAATTGGTAGAGTTTTCAAACATGTTAAATTATTTTCAAATCCTATTTTTCAAAACCCCTACCATCCAAGGGTGGACGGATGGGCGACCATACTTTGCATGCTCAAATTGAAAATCTATTTAAACATGTGCATGAAAGGGAGGTATTATGAGTTATACTTTTGATTCTCATCATATTTTCAATTGGTATCTCAATTGATATTTTTTTTGTATACTCATATTTTGTTTTCTATATATGTATGCTTCAAACTTCAAATAGTATCAATTTCGATTGGTATTTACATTTTCACACATATATATGTGATTTGACTGTGCTTACTATATCTTTACATCTTAAAGCACAAATTATAATTATGCTAGGCTTGACTTAGTTCTCAATGACAATTATTTTTTAATTAGTATCTTATACAAGCTTATGCATGATTTTTATTGGTATTTCATAAAGGGAGAGAAAATTCATGTTTTATCTTTCAATTGGTATTTTACAATAGATTTTATTTTCAATTGATATCTTACTCCAATTCTTTATGATGAAAAATACTTTGTTTTGGTATATTTTAACATTTTCAATATTGGTATCATGTTTCATTTTAAATTGGTATCTATATTGATATGAGTTATGCTTACCTAAATCAATTTGGTTTTTACTTTCAATTGGTATCAAAAACTTACAAGACATTTTTTTTGGTATCAAGTTATTTTGAAATTGATTGTTACTTTCAATTGGTATCAAAATTTCCTATATATATATATATATATATAATATATATATATATATATATATATATTTCAATTGGTATCAAAAACATACAATGTGTCATTTTCTATTGATATCAAAATTTACAAGACTTTTTTAAATTGGTATCAAGATGTTTTCACATTGGTATCTTTTAGTATCTTAAATTTTTAGTTTACTTTCAATTGGTATCTTCAAAATATTTTGTTTACTTTCAATTGGTATTATAAATTGGTATCATGATGTTTCGATGTATACCTTCATCATAAATTGATATATTTTTCAGTTGGCATCATAATGTTTTGATTTGTATTGCTTATGTGCAAGGGAAGCTTAACATCTTCTCTTTATATAGATTCATGTTGAGTGTATTTCATACTAAAGTGATTGACCTTTCTTTGGTATGTCTTACACGTGTGTAGTAGAGGCTTCACATCTCCTTTTAGACATTGTATATTATACTTTATGTGGTTAGGGTTTAGTCATCTCTTTTCATATAAATGCATGTATGCTGGGGGAGTTAACTTAACGTCTCTCCTCTTCATGAATATATATCGTATATATATCTTTATTGTTTGATTTATTTTTCACCCTTTGTTGATGATTGACAAAAAGGGGGAAAGAAATTCAGAGAATGATTTTGAGTTTATATGCATGTTTAGAAAAAGGGGGAGAATGACTTTGAGTTTTTTATGCATGTTTTTAGAAATTGAGTTTGTACATGATTACTTACAATTGATATCATATATGCATGTTTATTTTTACAATTGGTATCGAGCATATATGTTTTTGTTTATGCAAAAAGAGAGAAGCATTCTTCACTCATGCATGTTTGTGTTGAGCATTTATTACATATCTTTATGTTTATTGCTATGCATGAGTTAAGGGAGAGCTTCTATGAAGCTTAACTTTAATCCATGCATATATAACTCCATGAGTTTTGTCATAATCAAAAAGGGGGAGATTGTTGGCCCAGAGGCCCTTCACTATAGTTTTGATGATGATTAACTCATGTAGTTATAGTTTACTAATAATCTTGTGAATTTAGTTTCAGATATTTGATCAAGATTTTAGTAGGTGATTAGCTTCAACAAAGGTATTTTGGAGCTTTCACATGTAGATTCAAGAGCTCGGACATTAAGATCGCATCTAGTACTCAGTTAATCGTGTTTGGATCGTGTTTGGATCGAGTCGGCTTGGAGACAAGAAGACTTCGGTTTGTGTTTAGTTTAGTTGTTTAGATCTTGTGTAAAGATTAGATAGTGTTGATATGCTCAAGTTCATATACACACACAAGTTTTTAAGTTTATTGGTTTTGGTTTTTCGGTTTAACCGTTTTTGGATTTCATGTCAAAAACATAGATATATATCTCTATATGTATATTGGATTCTATACATATACAATATGCTTCAAAGTTGTTTCAATATCATGTTTTTTGTATTTACATGAGTTTTGGAGAAAACGATTTTCCATTTTAAAAATCCAAAGTTTGAAAAATACAGTTTTTGTATTTAAGCCAAATTTCAATATCACAAAAATGGTTCAAATTGTTTATAATATGTGTTGAACTTTAGTCACACATATGTGTATTTCAAAGATCATTAAAGAACTTATTTTGTGGAATTTATGTGATTTTATGGGATTTAATTGAAGTCAAAATAACCAAGTTTTTAATCCCTTAAAGCTGGACCTGGCCTTCTGCCGGTCTACCGGACGGTCGATCGCTGCAGAAGTCAGTCGACCGACGTGCACAAACGTGCACGGCAGCCTGGGCTGGTGGGCCGGTTGATAGGACGGTCGACCGTCCAGAGAGCTCTGCTCTCTGGAAATGGCCCCGGTCGACCGGCCGATCGACTGGTAGAGAGCTGCTACTCTCTGTATCTAGTCCCGGTTGACTGGGTGGTTGACCGGTGGCTCAACAGTCATAAAAATGACTGTTGGTCGGTCGACCAGAAGGTCATTTCTAACCTTTCCTACTGCCAACGGGCAGATTTCTTGGAGGGTTATAAATAGCCCCCTCCTTGGCTGATTTCACCAAGAATTTGAAGAGCAAAATTTTCTATCTTTCAGCAAGTTTATAAAAGAGTTTTTATGCCAAAAGATTTATTCTTTATTTGTTTTAAAAAGGGTTGAAAATTCAAAGAAAAAGAGAAGTCTTTGGGAATTGTTTTGTTCTTCATTTCTATTTAAATCCTAGAAGTTTTCCCATGTATTTTCTTTGTGTTTTTAATTTCCAAACTCTTTATTTTCTCACACTTGAGCTATCACATCTATCCTATCTATTAGGATCTAGTTTTGTGGAAAATTGGTTTGTGGTTGTTGATACTACCAAGAGTTGTAAACCTTCTTTACTTTGTGATATACCTCTAGTGAGAGGTGATTGTGGAGGTTGTGTTGATATCCCTCTAGTGAGAGGTGATTGTGGTTGTTGAGTTTGGTTTGGTTGGTATCTCTCTAAGTGTAGAGGTGATTGATTGTTGAAGTGTTGACTTTGAACCTTGTCCCTCTAGTGAGAGGTGATTGTTGTGGTGTTGTAGCTTTGAGCTTTATCCCTCTTGTGTGAGGTTGATTGTTGTTTTGGCTAAGTGCCCATCCCTCTAAGTGTAGAGGTGATTGTTGTATTGCCTTACCTCTTGTGTAGAGGTTGTGTTTTTATTGGAGAGAGGAGTTATATACTCCCGGTTTGTATTACCCAAATCCTCAGTGGAGGTTCCCTGTGTAGGAAGTCCTGTGTGGACGATATAGTGAAAATCCTACTGTGTGAAGGCGGGGACGTAGAGCAGTGGCTCGAGCCTCGAAATATATTTTTGTGTTTGCGATTAATCCACTATCTCTCAACTCTCTCTCTCTCATTGTGCATTGCATCATATTGTTCATATCATAGATATGCTTGGGTTTGATTGTGTGACATACTTGTGTTAAACCAAGAGAGCTTTACATAGCACCTCAACTTTTATTTAGAGGAATTGAGAGGAGATAGTCCAGAGCTCTTCACTGGGAATTCGGCTACACTCTTTGGTTACACTAAGTGTATTGCAATTTATTTTAATTCTGTATTTTTTGTCATTTGATTAGCCTTACACCTATTCAACCCCCCCTCTAGGTGTACTTTCAATCCATGTATGTGTAAACAAATATTGTGATTAGCTAAAAATGAGGATCTTTAACTCAAGGTTGTTAGACCCAAATCAAGAGCACCAAGCTCTGATTAAAAACTCATACCTACCACCTAGAGGGGAGTGAATAGGTGAATAGCTAATCTAAAGATGAATTAATGCGGAATTAAAACTATTTATGCAAACTAAAAACTATTAAGCTAAACGCACCAAGTATAACACAAGAGTGTAGCCGAATTTCCGGTGAAGGGCCCTGGACTATCTCCTCAAGATTCCTCTAGATAAGAATTGAGGTGCCGTTATGGCTCTCTTGGTTGAATACAAGTGCGAGCAAACAATCCCAAGCATATAACAATAAGGCACAAGATATATCAAGCGTAAAGCAATGTAAGCATGCAAGATATAAACACAAGTGAGAGATAGAGAGAGCAACCGTAAATACGGGAGATTTGTTTCGAGGTTCGAGCACCCTTGCTCTGGGTTCCCGCCTTCAACACTATGAAGGATTTTCACTAAAAACGATCCCACCGGATCACTCGGTGCCGCAACACCTACAACGAGTTCACACTAGAACTCCTTGGACTCACTAGTCCCTCTCTTGTTCCCGCAAGAACAACACACGCAAGCACACTAGCTTACCGAGGTCGCACCTCTACACTGAGCTCCCACAAGAACTCGAAACAACACGAACCCGTAAGTTCGCCTCCTCAAATGCAAGATGAAACACTTTGGTGATCTCAACACTTTGATTACCTCAAATACTCTTACAACAAAGATCCTTAGAGGATTGATATAACAATGGATAGCTTAAGTATGTGTGAGAAAATAAGATAGAATGGTGGAGGAAAAACTCAAGAAATCTCTTTTTCTAAACACTCTTGAAAAACTCTCCTTTTGATATGAAAGTTTTAGCTCTAAAATAAGTGGAGATAAACACTTAGAAAGGTAGGAAATCCTAGCTTGAAAACCCACTTCAAATCTTGTAGAAAACAGCCCAAACAGCCCCAATTTAGAGGCCTCAAAAATATAGCCATTGGAGCCAACTTAGCAGGAAACCTTGCTGTTGGTCAACCAGCTGGTCGACCGCTAACGGTCGGATTTTCGACTATTGGGAAAAGCGATCGACCGGAAGGTCGACCGAAACTGGGCCTTGACCTAACGGTCGACCGGGGCAGATCTAGAGAGCAAAGCTCTCTGGACGGTCGACCGTTCGGTCGACCGGCCCCTGACTGTGCACGTTTGTACACATCGATCGACCGCCCGGTCGACCGACTTCTGGCTCGGTCGACCAGTCCGGTCGACCGCCAGAAGACCTTGTCAGTCATATATAGGGATTAAAACTTGATCTTTTTAATTTCAATTAAATCCCATAAAATCACATAAATTTCATAAAAATAAGTTCATATAAGATCTTTGAATACTAAACATGTGTGACCAAAAATCAACACATATTACAAACTATTTGAACCATTTTTGTGATATTGAAATTTGGCTTAAACACAAAATCTATTTTTTTCAAAACTTGAATTTTGAAATGAAAAACCGTTTTCTCCAAAACTTGTATAAATACAAAAACATGATGTTGAAAAAAATTTGAAGCATATTGTATATGGATAGAATCCAATATACATATTAGATATATATCTATGTTTTTGACAATAAGCTCTAAAATAGTTTTGATAAAACACATGTATACTTTGAAACTTAAAAACCAAAATGGTATTTTCTAAAACACATATAAATTTTGTGTGTGTGTGTATATGAACTTGAGCAATCCACCAACTAATCTATCCTTTACATTTTATCTAAAAACAAATCTTAACACTTACAAACATGACACAAGTCTTCTTGAAAATCTTCTTCTCCTTCTTGACTTGGTGCAAACCTTGATCCAATGATCTTGAGTACTTGATGCAATCTTGATGCGCGAGCTCTTGAATCAACACGTGCTAGCTCCAAAATTTGACTTCAAATCCTTTGTTGAAGCTAAATACCTACTAAGATCTTGATCTAATATCTGAGACTAAATAAACACAAGATCATTAGTACTATAACTACATGCGTTAATCATCATCAAAACTAGAGTGATGGGCCTTTGGGCCAACAGACCAAGAGGTCAAGATTTGGGTGCGGTCGACCGGGCGTCGACCGGCAGCCACAACGGTCAAAAATATGACCGTTGGTCGGTCGACCGGCCGGTCGATCGACAGGTCATCTGGCTAGCAGATTTGACCCCAACGACTATATTTCTGAACTCTATAAAAGGGGACTGTTTTGGCTTGTTTAAGACGAGATTTGAAGATGGTTTAAGAGCAAGTTTTTCCCATCTCTCTTAGGATTTCTCTCTGCTTGTTTTTGGGCTAAAACTTCCATATCAAAAGGAGAGTTTTTAAGAGTGTTTTTAAAAAGAGATTTCTTGAGATTTTTACCACAACTTTATCTTATTTTTCTCACACAAACTTGAGCTTTCCATTGCTATATCAATCCTCTAGGGATTTTTGTTGTGAGCGTTATTTTTGTGATCAAGAGAAGTAATCATAAGATTTCATTCTTGTATTGTGAGGAGTTGTAGAGGTTGTGGCCTCGGTGAAGAAAGTTTTGTGGTGATCAAGTGAAGTGATCACCAAGTGTTCCAACTTGTGATTGGAGGAGTAGTAAGAGGTGCAGCCTCTACAAGCTTGTGTGCTTGCGTGTGTTGTTCTTGTGGGAACAAGTAAGGGACTTGTGGGTCCAAGAGTTCTAGTGTGAACTCGTTGTAGGTGTTGCCGCACCGAGTGATCTTGCGGGATCATTATAGTAGAAATCCTTCATAGTGTTGAAGGCGGGGACATAAAGCAAGAGTGCTCGAACCTTGAAACAATTCTCCCGTGTTTGCGATTGTTCATCTCTCTCTCACTTGTGTTTATATATCTTGCATGCTTATATTATTTATCTCTTAACATGCTTGATATACTTGTGCTTAATTGATATATGCTTGGGATTATTTGCTCACACTTGTATTTAACCGAGAGAGTCATAGTGGCACCTCAACTCTTAATCCAGAGGAATTTTGAGGAGATAGTCCAGAGCCCTTCACCGGGAATTTGGCTACACTCTTGTGTTATACTTTGTGTATTAGCTTCACAACTTTAGTTTGCATATATAGTTTTTAATTCCGCATCATTTGTCATTAGATTAGCTAGTACACCTATTCACCCCTCTCTAGGTGTATTTCACTCCATCTGCACATCCCCAACGAAGCACAGCAACTCCGCATCCCCAGAGCACAGCACAGTCGTGAGCCACACCTAGGCTAACCATGGCAGACCATGCCATCTCTCACCGAGCCGTGATCATCCCCTTACATTTGGAAATCCACAACCATGCCCTCTTCACAGTCGTAACACACCCACACTTTACCCAGGCCTTCTCCCCTCCTCATCAAACTGTCGAGCACACCCCCCAAGCCTGGATCCATCCCTGGGCCTACCCCCTTTGTCGCACTGGAGGCCGACGACTCATCCGTGAGAATCCCGTAACCCCTTGGAACCATCGACCCCCTCTGCCTCCTCCACCGTCGATGGCGTACCCCATTGCCATGCTCCTTTCTCTCTCCTCCATCAATTGGTACTCTCTTCATCTCTCTATGATTGTATGTTGCATATATTTTGTGTATTTTTAATGTATGTGTGTATTAATAAGGTGAGTGTGTGAGTGTATGTGTGTGTTGCGTAAATTAGTGTACATGCATGTATGTATACGTATGTGTGTGTGAACACAGGTGTATATATATGTGTGTATACTTGTATATGTATGTATATGGGAGTACATGTATGTGAATGCATGTGGGGTTAGGTGTGTGGGTACGTGTGTGCGTGTGTTGATTCCCTTCCTTTCTGTGTGTTCAGCTGCGTGTTGCAGTGTTTCGGATTCATTCGGTGAGATCTGGACCCATTGCAGGAGATTCAGACCCGATTCGGATTTGTGCCTGTTGTGGACCCGATACACAGGCAATTCGAAGACTGATCCATGGGATGATCTGTAGATCAGTATCGGTTCGTGCAGTGAAGACCAGACGGCGATTCGATTTCAAAACGTAGAGGTATCTTAGATTCCATATTGCTTGAGGAATAGTAGTTGATTGGGTTGACCTGACCTGGTGGATTTTTAGATATGTATACTTGATATGTTACTTGAGTTTAGGATCCTGTGATTGACCTTGATAGAGTGAGGGTGTATGATGATCTTGATCGAACTGGAATGTGAGGATTTGATTAGATGTATCAGAACATATAGTATTTCAGTTATTGAGATTTGGACATATTGATGACTTAGAGGATTAGAGTAAATCGACATGATCGAGGAAACTAAGTATCGAATTATTGAGGTGGTTATTGTATTCGATATTGACTTTGGATTCGCCCATGCACGAGATTTTGATGGATTCTAGAGGGGATTGTACTGTAAGGAATCAGTTCTTGTGGAGACTGTCTATTGAGCAGTATCTAGACTTGTTACTGTAATTATTAATGTTACTGGGAAAGAATTGTTTAACCATAACATCCTGTACAGTCCTATTGTTCATCGTATACACGGGTACTATTACCGTTCACTGCTACTAATATTGTTCACCATGTATACAATTACTGTTAACTGTTATACTGTACCGTTACTGTCACCGTATCGTCGAGGATTATAAATAACATGGACTTTGATTGTCATGACCGAAATAAATAATAATATAAATGGACAACTTACACAGAGATTGGAAAAATTGATGGAGGAGACAATGTCTGTACTTTGGGTGGACCTAGGATACAGGTTGCGCAGCGGACTTACGGTTCCACTGCAGGATTCTGGGGGATGACTGACATCCCATCTGTTTATTGTTTCACAGTATTATTATGAGTATTGTTTCACAGTGATACTGTGAGTACTATTATTGTTACTGACTACCGGGCGGTAGGGCCTAGTTCTGCGCCAGGCATCTAGGCCGTGGTCCCGGGTATGTACGGGACCTACCTAAAGCATGAAAAATATCTCTAACCAATCAGTTTCAATAACTTAGGACCCTAATTGACACATGTAGTAGGCGTAGTATGGGGTGCGTCTATTACAGATGGCAATTGGTGTTTGCTGACTGATCATACACGTGCGTTGCATGTTTTCATATAATATGTGTCAAATTTCTGCATTTTTATTTCAATAAAACTGCTATTAATATATTTTCATGTTTAATGGCGTGTAGGATAATTAAAGAAGGAAAAAAGATAGATTTATCCAATTAAATCCAAAAATTCAAAAGAAAGGGGATCAATTCAAATCCAGAGGTTCTAAAGGCCATCTTATCTGAAGACCGTGTATATCAGATGAGATAATATCATTCAAATTTAAAGGAAAAACGGATCAGAAGAAGACCCTATAAGTTTCATTGAGGATAAAGAGATAGATCGTCAAATCTAAAGCTTAAATTCAAAATCTAAAAGGATAAATGGATAGAGAGAAGATCAATGGATGAGATGAAGCAATTTATACTCGAATTCAGACTGTATATATTTTAATATTTGAATCATAACTTTCGCTACCAAAACTCAAATCTTATGATTCAAGATGATTCAGTAAGAAGACTTAAAGATTTACAAAGCTTACGTTGATTACTGTTTCTAATTCTATCATTTGTTAAGTTATATTCAGCAATCAATACTCTAACAAGCTACAGATCAGAATTGAATACGCACATCAAATCAAGTTTGGAGATAAGGGGAGGATTTAAATTCAGAAATAGCCAGCTCCCCCTATCTTTCGATTCCTTTCCTTATCCATTTCTATTCTATAAATACCCCACACATCAGAGGCAGAAGAGGATCAAGCAGAGAATAGAATAAATTTTTGTATAGGTTTAACCTAGGTTCTTCTTTTTCTTTTATGTAATTTTTTATTTTTTTATGTAACTGAGAGAAGAGCAGAGTTTCATGGAGGAATGAGAGCAAGCTTATACTGAAGGTGACACTGATGTAACTAATTCTATTCTTTTATTGTTATTTGAATTAAATCAAGGTTTCTTTTTCTTCTTTACTCTTATTTTTGTTTGCTTTCCTCTGATGTGTTTGCAATCCAAGTGAATCTGATAGCCTCGAGACTGCTTCGCCAATGCAAGTGCCATTGATGGCCTGTGGTGATGAACAACCATTTCTTTGCTAGTTTAGCTTGCTTTTTTATTCGTAGTGTAGATAGAGAACGGGGAAGATCCTACACGCCATGCTTGATCGCCTTCAAAGACTAGGTAAGTCGTAGCGGCGGGTCTAAGGTATATGAGCACGAAAAAGGTAAGTAAGAATTTTTAGTTTTCTTTTAATTTTTAATCTTTAGCTTAGATCACCTCCATCACCAAATCTCTACTATATTTCACTTTCTTTGTACAAAATTATTTTTCATTTTTCTCCACCTTCTCAATCTACCACTTTCACAATTTAATATAACTTATTTCTTTTTCTTTTCAAGAACTAAAAGAAGAACTTTAACCATTTTTGTAACTTAAAAGAGAACTTGCAAAAATCTTCCATCCCTAGTCTCTTCTTGTGGATCACCCGCATAGCTACTTGCTATCGCGGTAGTATTGAGAACTTGCACTTCTATTTTGTATTTCTGAAATTTTGTATTTTTGTGTGCAGGTTTAACCTAAATCAAATTTTGGCGCCGTTGCCGGGGAGGGACGGTAAGTAACTCTTTTTTGTTTACTTTATTGATTAACTTTCTTCTCTGTTCTTGGTGTACGGGTTTAACAACAAGGAAATTTTTGCTGCAGTGAACATATAAGTGACCCTAGACTCTGCTCAAGAAAGCAGAGCCCAGAAAACCTCAGATTTGCTGCATTCCTGTAGCAATCTGAGTGAACTACTAATCTGTATTTTTTACAGGTTGGCTGAATTGCAAAATTTAAATAACTGTAGCTATTTATTTCCTTATTTGACTCACTATACAAACATTTCTAATTCAACAGTAAAAGGTTGATTGTAAATGCTAAAAACGGTTTAGACTTTGCATTTAGGCACGTGTCTATTTCGTTACATTTTCCATTTGCTGTTGAAGAGTGCTGGAGCCAAGGTATGTGTACATAGCATTTAGTATAAGGTTCATTCTTGTATGAAATATTGCTTGAGTGTTGCTTTTTCTATATACTTGTATACTGCACTAAACTGAATTAAGGGCTTGTCCTATAAACAAGATAAGGTGGGGAAGTCATTACCCTCCCTTAGCCCACAAACAATCTCCTCACTCACTAACCCAAAACTAGCTAAAACTGAGTAGATATTGGCCCTAGGAACATCTCGGACTCAATAGGAGACTGACCTAAGGGGGAAGTTGATTAGAATTTGACTCTTACCAAATCAGTGTCAAGGTTGGGGATTGAGGGGCGAAACCCCAAAGGCTGGTAGTTTGGCTTAATTAGGCCTGTTGCTTTTAAGCACGAATACCTCCTACCAATTTTGTCCCTACCTGGCCAATTAACTTGTAGTCAGATTTGGCAAAATACCCCCCGTGGACAGTCTAACCAGTTAGGACTCGTCTAGGTCTAAGGTATACTCTAACTTAGGTTAGATTTTTTTCTTTTTATTTGTTTGTTTATTTGTTTATTTTTCTTTGTTTGTTTTGACATTTCTTGTGTGATATGTCTTATAACAATAATTTTATTAATTTTAATGATAATCCATATTACACCCCGACCTCTTTTTCGGATATTACCAACTCGGCATATCATAACTTTAACCAACCTAATGTGCCGGATTGGTCTTATCCGAATCAATATATGTCCCAGTCCCAATACTATGAAAAAAACTGGAATAATCATCACCACTCTTCACAGAGTAAGTGGGGATACTACTCCCCCGAGTCATATAGTCAACCACCTTACCAACGTCCAGCTTCATATACTCCTTCTCCCGAACAATCATTAGAAGACTGAGAAAAGAGGATGGAAGCCTTAGAAGAGCTCGAGCGATGAATTCAAAATCTAGAAGACCTATAAAAAATTTCAAATCGAAGATCCTTGCTCCATTTTCCAAGTCCTACAAAAAGAAGAACATACCGACTTAGAAAAGAGTATATAATCCATGATTCAATTCCAAAGTGATCCACTCGATATGGTAGAAGCAAGAGTTAGTCGATTGGAAAACATGCATAGGAATAAGAAAACTCTCCCTACCCAATCTTTGACTACTTCTGACACTTCTAGCCATATTGATGAAAACCAAAAATTATGGTATCTTGAAGACTTTGACCAAGATTCAATTTTATCACAAAACTTTGAACTTGACCAATATCAACCCTTTGACGAATTGGCAAGTTTTCATTTTAATCATATTGAACTTGATTATGAATGTGAACCTGATCCCCAACTTTGTGATTCAGTTCCCATCTTCGAATCTATATTGACTCCGATATTCTTACCCAATTCGGACTAATTTTTTGAGCCAACATTTATTCCCGTACCCATAGATCTAGTAATTGAATCACCAATTTTGTATAGTCACTTTCTATTGATAGGAAAAGAATGTGAATTTCAATTCTTAGATTTAAACTCAACTCTTGAACCAAAACTGACTCTCGAACCCAAAGTTAATTTTCTCGAGTTAGTATTGGTTCCTAAACCTATCATTCTTGAGCCCAAGTCAACCATTCCACCAAGTCACATTCTTTTGTTGGACATACGTATAGACCATGATGACTCCGTGATGATTTTTCAACACTGGTCATGTGAAGGGAATAAGTTTCATGATAGGATCTTTCATGATCCTATTCACATTGGGACTGTAAATATGTAAATAGAAAAGAGGTCAATAAAGGTGGGTTCCGTGAACCATCACATTATCTTGATTGGCTAGTAATGCTTGACCCAATCCGACCACCACCGGAACCACCACCTTAAGCTAATATTTTCCTTCCTTTCTTCTTTTTCATGCATCTATGCATTCATTCATACATTGAGGATAATGCATAAGATAGGCGTGGGGGAGGGTTCTAACATAACATAGGTTTTCTTTTTATTTAAAAAAAATTAACATTTTCCTTTCTTTATAAATAAACTTTTTGAAAAGAGAGCAATATTTTGACATATTTTTTGTAAGAAAATAAGTTAATTTTAAGGAATAGGAGAATCATAATTAGGATTTCTTATACTTGGTCAAAATAAGATATTTGTTTGATTTCTAGGGTTAGGAAGAAAAGTTAGAAAAGTAATTTAGTCTTTATTTTTACCATGATGAAGTATGCATGCTTTATACACTTACATACTTAGGGCTCAAAAACAAAAATTCTTATACCTTATTAAAAAAAGAAAAATAAGAAAAATAATATAAATAATATATCAAAAATCCTCTCATTAAGTTGGGTATTTGTGCCTCATAAAGCATAAGTATTCACGCCTAAAAGCGGTTCATATAATAAAATCTTTAGTTTTGTGGCCTTGTTTGCTCGAGTCCTTAAGTCCTTGGGGTGTTTTCTTAGCCGGTGCCCTAAGACCATTTAGTTTGAGAGTCACCGATTAAAGGCTCGTTACATGGACAGATTAGAAAGCCTAATAGAACTAAGGAATAATAGCACCAAAAATATAAATAAATAAATAAATAAAATAAGGCATAAGAGTTAGAGTGAAAGAACCCTTAGTCAAAATTTCACGGTCACGAAGGTGCATATGGCTTAGGGGAAAGTAATAGATTAGATGAGAACTACAGTTTGACTCCTTACCTTGAATGATAAAAAATCTTTGAATAGAGATTAAGTTTAGGAATGAAAATTTTGATTTTTCTATAACTTATAGATTACTTTAACTCTTACAATAATACTTCAAATATTCTCTCTTTTTCAATATGCTTTTCGAAAATACTAACACTTTGTTTCTTTTTTTTATGGGTTTTGTGGGTGCAATCCACTGAAAACCCTCACGAGACAAAATTCATCCTCTAGGGGTAACCTAGAGGTTTAACGGCTTGTTGCACATGCTCAGTGCAATCGCGTGACTGGCGAAAGTGGTCTAATAAATTCTTAGGTTTAGTTTTAATGTTTTGCTCGAGGACGAGCAAAAGATAGGTATGGGGGTGTGATCACACACGTGCGTTACATATTTTCATATCATATGTGTCATATTTCTGCATTTTTATTTAAATAAAACTCTTTTATTAATGTATTTTCATGTTTAATGGCGTGTAGGGTAATTAAGGAAGAAAAAAGAAAGACAGATTTATCAAATTAAATCTAAAAGTTCAAAAGAAAGAGGATCGATTCAAATCCGGAGGTTCTAAAGGCCACCTTATCGGAAGACCGCGTATATCAGATGAGATAATATCATTCAAATTCAAAGAAAAAACAGATTAGAAGAAGACCATATCAGTTTCATTGAGGATAAAGAGATAGATCGTCAATCTAAAGCTTAAATTCAAAATCTAAAAGGATAAATAGATAGAGAGAAGATCAATGGATGAGATGAAGTAATTTAGACTTGGATTCAGACTGGATACATTTTAGTATTTGATTCATAACTTTCTCTACTGAAACTCAAATCTGATGATTCAAGATGATCCAGAAAGAAGACTTAAAGGGATACAACTCCTATGTTGATTCTGTTTCTAATTCTATCATTTGATAAGTTATATTCAGCAATCAACACGCCAACAAGTTGCAGATCAGAATTGAATATCCACATCAAATCAAGTTTGGAGATAAGGGAGGATTCAATTCAGAAATAGCCAGCTCCCTTTATCTTTCGATTCGTTTACTTATCCATTTCTATCCTATAAATACCCCACACATCAGAGGCAGAAGAGGATCAAGCAGAGAATAGAATATATTTTTGTATAGGTTTAACCTAGGTTCTTCTTTTTCTTTTATGTAATTTTTTATTTTTTATGTAACTGAAAGGAGAGGAGAGTTTCATGAAGGAATAAGAGCAAGTTTGTACTGAAGATGACACCGATGTAAGTAAGTCTTTTCTTTCATTATTATTTGAATCAAATCAAGATTTTTTTTCTTCTTTACTCTTGTTTTTATTTGCTTTCCTTTGATGTGTTTGCAATCCAAGTGAATCCGATAGCCTCGAGACTGCTTCGCTAATGCAAGTGCCCTTAATGGCCTGTGGTGATGAACAATCATTCCTTTGCTAGTTTAGCTTGCTTTTTTATTCGTAGTGTAGATCGAGAACGGGGAAGATCCTACACTC
This sequence comes from Agave tequilana, assembly GCA_038442645.1. NCBI lineage: Eukaryota > Viridiplantae > Streptophyta > Magnoliopsida > Asparagales > Asparagaceae > Agave > Agave tequilana. The sequence continues at coordinate 31,861 of JAVJIF010022947.1, read as the reverse complement.
CCTGCTTGATCGCGTTCAAAGACTAGGTAAGTCGTAGTGACGGATCTAAGGTATATGAGCACGAAAGAGGTAAGTAAGAAATTTTACTTTTCTTTTAATTTTTAATCTTTAGTTTAGATCACCTCCATCACCAAATCTCTACTATTTTTCACTTTCTTTGTACAAAATCATTTTTCATTTTTCTCCACTTTCTCAATCTACCACTTTCACAATTTAACATAACTTATTTTCTTTTCTTCTTAAGAACTAAAAGAAGAACTTTAACCATTTTTTGTAACTTAAAAGAGAACTTGCAAAAAGCTTCCATCGCTAGTCCTTCTTGTGGATCACGAACCGCATAACCACTTGCTATCGTGGTAGTATTGAGAACTTGCACTTCTATTTTGTATTTTTGAAATTTTATATTTTTGTGTACAGGTTTAACCTCAATCACTGATATAATAAATAATAACGAATTGTTCATAGTGTATTGTGACTGACCGTAATCATCTGACTGGACTTATATAAGTTATGACAGACATATAACTATACACATGACCAGATTGTATACCAGACTAGTGACATATGCTAGGTTACACATCTTGACATTAATGGTTTCCTTTTTATCATGATATCAGTTATATATCGTTCATAGCTTTGTTCTTAATATTGATTATTTTGTTATCTTTTATTTTAGTTTATCATATTTTTAATTCTTATATTGTTATTATGCACGAGCACCTTTCCCTTTACACACATACTCATTTGGTCGCTTCTGACGACCCTGAATTCGCACGTTCAGAATTTTGGATATCTTCTTATATTGTTCAGTGTTCATTGAGTTCGTACGCTTCGTGAGGAGCTGGAGTTTCTCTCTTTTGGTTATAGGTATTTCTTCTCTTTTATTCATATTATTTCTTGATTCTATCTATCGTATCCAGTTGCCATTTTTTCCTTCATTCATCTGCTTTCATTGTGTTAGATATTTATATGTCATATTGCAGTGATGTTGATTTATTATGATTTAGATTTATAACTTGTTCAGGTTACCTAAGGCTTAGTGCGTATACGTGGCGTATGTTTTCTTGCGTATATGCGTCGCCGACTCTCGTCGCGGCTCCGTTTTGACGTATTTAGGGAAGCGAGGCGTGTCAACAGGAGAGAGAGAGAGAGAGAGAGAGAGAGAGAGAGAGAGAGAACAGGAGAGGGAAAAGAGGGGGGTTGTTGCCCCTTACTACTCACGGCCAGGCCAGGAGGCCTGGCCGTGGCCCTAATGGCACCGGGGCAAGCACTGGCCACCGCCGGCCACAGGCGGCCGGCGTGGTGCCGGCCAAGCCGAAGAGGAGGTAGGGGAGTAGGGTGGAGATGGAGGTAACTTTGGGAAATTGGTGGAGGTTGTTGGAATTTTTCTTGGTGGTGGTAGGAGGTGGTTGTGGGGGAAGGGTTGAAGGAAGAGAAGGTGGGGGAGAGGTGGTGGAAGTGGTGATGGTGGTGATGGATTGAAGAAGAAGAAGAAAAGTTGGAGGAGATAAATGAGGAGGAGAAGAGGAGTGGTGGTTGTTAGGGTTGGTGAATGGAGGGGAGGTGGCTGCAGTTTGGGTTCGCGCGTCGGAAGTAGGAGGCGCCGGAGGTGGCGGCGTGGCCAGTCTTGGTGGAGAGAGAGAAATTAGAGTGAGGGGGAGAGAGATTAGAGAGTAAAGAGAAATTGAGAGGAGAGAGCGAAAGAATTTGAGGAGGAGATAGAGAATTTTGAGGGAATGAAGAGAAGGGGAGCTCGGTGTTGTTGTTGGCAAGGGGAAGAAAAGAAAAAGAAGAAGAGAAGAGAAGAAAGGAGAAGAAACATAAAGAAGAGAATAGAATAGAAGAGACGCAGGATATTTTGGGGGTGTTATATGGAGGAGAAAAAAGAAAAAAGAAAAAAGAAGAAAAGGAAAAGAGAAAAAAAGATGTGGACGAGAATAAGAGAAAAAAAAAGAAGGAAAAAAAATATCCAGATAGATATCCCGGATCTGGGAAAATACCAAAAATATCGAAAATGCTGGAAAAATAGAATAACCCAGAAAGGTCTCTAAAAATTCATAGTAAATATTATTTTATGATTCATGATAAAATTAGATTAAAGAAATTCAATCCCATTTTCAAAATAAAAAATCCTGCAATCTACCGGCGATACAGGTCGACACCATAACCGGTCGAACTTCGATAAATTCAGAAAAATCTCTAAAAATGGACTAAGTAAAAAATATGATTCTAAGAAATAATGTGAAAGCAGATTTTAGAAATTCAACTCCATTTGTAATTTAAAAATCTGATAATCGATCGACGACACTGGTCGATTCCTGTTTGAAGATTTTGCGGACTAATTCTGAAAAATTCTAGAAAATCATAAAATATTTAAAATATCTGAAAATAATATTTGAAACTAAAATTGATCAAATCTGACTATCAAAAAGACCAAATCAAGCAATACGCTGGGATCAGGTCGCCTGTTCAGACTAGGGCTGACTCCGAATCTAAGAATCAGGATCCAATGAAAAACGATCGCATAAATAATCATAAAATAAAAATAAATACAGAAAGCAAATCGAAAAATATGATCAAAAAATGTGAATATGTAACTAAGTATGTATTCCAGGAATGGGGTGTTACATTCCATCCACCTTACAAAAATTTCGTCCTCAAAATTTTGATAAGGGGAAAATGAACACAGGAAATGTAAGGACGAGGATTATACCAATTAAGATATGAATAACTAAGGTAATACTTACAAATGACTGATCAATAACTCTGGGCCTAGACAACTTCTGTACTTCCCGCCGTATATGTCTTAAGACGGTGCCATATCAATTCAGATCTGACAACTGTTAATAAGAGAATTCTGCTAAAAGAAGATAATTATAATTCTGAATGGTTCGATTGGACTACCTGGTCTTTCTGAGAGTGATAAGATAAGCTGAATATAAGCAGTCCCCAAACTTCTCTGAAGACTTTAACAAAATTGCAATCTGAATCTTGTATCTCTGTCCGACACAAAAATAACTAGAATACTGGGTAGCTGAACTATCTTTCTCATATAATTATCTGCCAGAACTTCTGTAGACTGACTCACTCTGGATAATATGAAATGACCTGACTTAGGAACTGGCCAAACTTTCACTGCTTGAATTTTGCTAGAATCGACAAAGATTACTTCTTTCAAATAGACGAGACCCAAAAATATGATACTTACCTGATCAGAATTCATACTTACTCTACGTGGCACGAAGCTGTTCCCGGCGAAGAGTCTCTAATAAGTTTACTAGATATTCAGTCTGTTCTCTACCACTCTAGAAATAGATCATAATATCATAGATAAAGAAAACCCAATAAACTAATCGCAAATACATAAATGAAGAACAACTGTAACGCCCCGATCCTGCAGGTACGGAGACGTTACTGCGACGTCTATACGCAGGTCGGAAATACCCTCACGTATATTCGCTAAGCATCAGTACTGATAGGTAGTAAAATTTGCATATTTATCACTACATTTACTATCATGTTTCCTATTTATTCTTTAAATTATGCACTATTACTAAAGTTTTGTTATTTAATGTGTGCAGGCCTTGAGTATTTATTCAAATAAAGAATAAAAGCCTAAATGAAGCCCAAAAGCCCATGTCCAAGCCCAATGTCAAAGTTGCAATTACCAAGTGCCAAAGTTGCAAATACTAAAAGAAGAAGGAGGGATAGACCTCTACTCAACCCTAAATGCTTGCAGGATGAGGATAAAGATAAAAGAAGGAGAGTGCAAAGATAAAATTCGTTTTGAAGAGATTTGGATTTAGGGTAACTTGCTTCCCAAGTTATCCCGAATTTTCAAAATAAAGAGTCGAGATGCCAGATCTAACGGATGTACCCAGATGGACGGACCAGAGGAGGCCACGCGCGAAAGCGCGTGGCCAGGGACAGATTGTGGCCGCGGAAGCGCGGCCAGATGGATGAGAGGGATACGTGCTTTTGTACGAGAGTTTTACCGGGACTCTACTTCTTCCAGCTCCTATAAATACCCCTGCAGAGCAACAGAGAGGCGCATCCAGAGACGAGAAATTAGGGTTTCTTAGTTTTTCTTTTTCAAATTTCTGTAATCTTCATTTCGTTTTTAGCATACTTTGGAGAAGAAGGGCATTGTATTTGGACGCGATTTCAAATAAAGGTTACCTTTTTGCCATTTAAATTCTTGTCATTTAATTTGTTTTACTCTGTGATCTTTCTATTTGTTTTGTTCTTCTTTCTCTCACAATTCTTCATATAAACAAAATTAAAAAATTAAAATATAAAAAAAAGAAGATGATTAACTAATTCTAAAGTGTGGTTTGCTGATTTCTTAAACAACCCTAGAGCAGTTTAGGAATTGAAAGGATTGATAATAATTTTTAGAAACCCTAGGTTTAAGACAGATTGCTTGAAGATTAAATTGATAGTTAGTTTTTCTAATCTAGGTTACCCCTAAACTATTCTTCACAACTTCATGCTTAAGTACTTTGACAGCATAACTTTAAGGTGAGACTTTTCTTATGCTGTACTTAGAAGTTAGGATGAACACTTGTTTGATTTTAGTAGTGCAAACTAGTTAGATTCTAATATCATTTTTCTTGCTTGAATCTTTTCTAATAAACCTAGGATAGATTTTATGTATTTCAAGATGATATTCAATATTCAAGACTTGCACTATGGGTTGTGGTAAAAGATCAGTAAAACCACATATCTTCAATCATATATTCCAAATCTAATCTCTCTTTTGTTTTGTTCTAAGGATACAGAGAAACCGTCCGAAAAGCTTGCATCGCATCCTTCCTTGTGGATCGACCCGCTTTGGCCTTTGCTGCAACGGATAGAATTGAGACTGAGAATTCATAAACTTTAACTCTTTCTTTGCAATCTCAGTTTTTCAATCAAAAATTTGGCGCCGTTGCCGGGGAAGGAACGGCACGATTTTCTCAAAACTAATTCTTTTATTCTTTCTGTTTGCAGGTTCGGAGAACAGGAAAACTAATAGCAGCAAAGGACATATAGCAACTCTGTGCCTCTGCCCTCGAAGGCAGAGCAACAGAGCCTACTACAGAGCCGCGCAAACGCGGCAATAGCCGCGTTTCCACGGCCTGAGTAGTTCACTGTTCACTCTGTTTTCTGCAGGTTGCTGCAATTTGCAAGTTTGATTTACTGCTCTGTAAATATTCTCTGTGATCACCCTGCATACTGCTAATTAATTAACAGTAACTTACTTGTTGAAAAAAAAATTTAGACTCTTGCATTGTAGGCACGTGTCTATTCAATTTTTTTAATTTTTGTTGAAGTGCTGGCGACAAGGTACGTTTGCATTGCATATAGATTAGGAAACACTCTTGGCTGATTTACTGCTTTTTGAGTGATTACTTATCTACTGCTTTACACGTACACAAAAAAACTTTAAGGGCAAAACCTATTAACAAGATAAGGTGGGGATTTCATCACCCTTCCTTGGCCCACAAATCATCTCCGTTCACTCACAACCCTAATCTTAAGTAAAAATTGACTAGATGTTGGCCCTAGGTTAACTCGGACTCACTAGGAGATTGGCCGAAGGAGAAAGTTGTTCGAAATAACTCTTGCCAAATCGGTGTCTAGGAAGGGGATTAAGGGCCGAAAGCCCGAAGATCGGTGGTTATTTAATTAAGGAACGTCTTTGACGGAAAACCTCCCACCGGTTTGCCACCTACCTGGCCGATTAACTTATGGTTAAGGTCGGCAATATACCTCCTAAGGACATTCTAAAGTTAGGAGTCGTCTAGGTCAAGGCTTACCCTAGAATAGTAATTTTGACTGTTTTTTTTTTATTATTAATTGATTGGGTGAACTTGTTTGCTAATTGTGCATGTCCGCTTGGTCGAGAGACCCACTTACATCTAGACTAACTAGAACCAGTTCATCACCCGAGCAAAAGCCCGACTCACACATGGCACAACCACCGTCACTACAAGATAGGTTCTATCCTATTAGAACCTCTCTTCCTTCTTGCATTCAGTTATCCGATGAAGGTGTTGACCAATTTGAGCTCAAGCCACAATACATCAACACTCTTCCCAATTTCATGGACTTGAATCTGAGGATGCATACTTTTTCATAAGGGAATTTGAAGAAGTATGTCTCATGATGAAGATACCCAGCCTAGGAGAAGATACCATCAAACTACGGTTTGTCCCATTCGCTTTGAAAGACTTAGCAAAGAAATGGCTCTACAGTCTAGAGGCCGGGTCAATATCTTCGTGGGATAATTTCGTTAAGGCCTTCTTAAAGAAATTTTATCCCGTCCACAAGACTGCACTAATTAGGAAGAGCATCTTACAGTTTAAGCAAACAGCCAATGAACCTTTTTGGAAATATTTCGAACGTTTTTAAGGACCTCCTTGCCCAATGCCTCACCATGGGATAGAGAAATGGTGACTTTGCCAAGTTCTATATGATGGATTAGAATATCAAACTAAAACGCTATTAGAATCCATGTGCCAAGGAGGATTTTTGAAAAAGAACAAAAATGAAGGATGGTTATTATATGAATTAGCTGATAATACCATCCAATGGGAACCAACTCCGGAAAAATTTAGGACTAATGACCCTACTTCTTCTAAAGGAGGTATCCATTCCATTGAGGCCAACATAGCTACCGATGCTAAGTTAGCTGCTGTAATGCGAAGACTAGAAGCTCTTGAACTAAATAACCAGTCTCTGTGAACCAAGTCAACCCAACACCTTCGGTGGGCTGTACTTATTGTCAAGACATGAACCATGTGTTCGAGGAATGTCCCGTCTTTATCGCGCATCAAACTTGCCCGAACATATGAGTGCGGCCTTCACAAGGCCCGCCAACAATCCATATTCGCCCACCCTACAATCCGTTAGAGAAATCATCCCAATTTTTCATGGGGCCCAAGCAACAATGATCAAACTAGGCCCAAATTCTCCAACAATTTCCAAAATCCACCCTATCAACAAAATTTCCCTAGTCAAAATCCTCCACACTCTTTCCAATATTCACAAATGGAAACAAGACTCTCCAACATGGAAAGAAACGTGGACACTCTAGTTAAAATCCATGACACGCTGGCTCAAGTCTTGACTAGGATAGAGATCCAACTGAATCAACAAGAAAGACAAGGGGAACTCTACCAAGTCAACCATTGCCAAACCCTAGGAATCCTAGGCAAGCCAATGAGGCTCAAGACCAAAATCACTGTAACTTGGTTCATACACTAAGATCAGGGAAACAAGTTGATAATCACGTATCCATGCCACAGGACCCATCTCAGTTGTCCATTCGATCTAGTTCCACTCCATCTCCGCAAAACTCCCAAGAAACTGAAGTTGAGAAATCAGCAGGACAGGTGCACCAGCCTATAGCCCCATTTAAGAAAAGAATTAAGAATAATAATAATGCACATATGGAGAAACTACTCGAGGTATTCAATCAGGTTAGGCTCAATATACCACTTCTTGATGCAATCCAACAGGTCCCTAGTTATGCCAAATTCCTTAAGGACATGTGCACCAAGAAAAGAAAGACAAATGTGCCTAAGAAGGTTTTTCTAGCCACTAACATTAGTGAGCTATTGTCCAACCAGATCCCAGTCAAGTACAAGGACCCTGGTTGCCCTACCATTTCTTGCACAATAGGTCGAGCTGAAATCAATCGAGCACTCCTCGATTTAGGAGCTAGCATTAATTTGCTTCCTTTCTCCGTATATCAACAACTTGGATTAGGAGAACTCAACCCAACCCAAGTTACAATCCAATTGGCTGATCGCTTAATCAAAGTTCCTAAGGGAGAGATCAATGATGTCCTCATACCAGTGGGAGAATTCATTTACCCAGTCGATTTTATTGTTTTAGAGACACAACATGTGTCTAATCCTAGGTCCCAAACTCCCGTCATCTTAGGACGCCCGTTCCTAGCAACCGTGAATGCAATCATAAATTGTAGAAACGGATCCATGAGATTGACTTTTGGGGATATGACCAAGGAAGTCAATGTTTTCAACTTAGGTAAGCATCCCTACGACATGACCGACCAACCCTTTGAGGTTAACTTCATTGAAAACATGACGAGTGTGCACAATGAGGAGATCATACTAGAGTCAAAGGAAGAGGAAGAGTTAGAATCAAGTGATCTCAACCTTGATGAGATTGAATGGGCAGCAAATCCAAGTTCTATAGTGATGGAAAATTCAAGCTTAACACCTCCACCCATCGAGCCACCTCCTTCATTGGAGTAAAGACCTTGCCTAAACATCTTAAGTACGCCTACCTAGGTGAACAAGAGACGTTACCAGTCATAGTTGCCTCCAATTTGACTAATAGGCAAGAGGAAGACTTACTGGCAACCCTTAGGAGACATAGGGAAGCCATTGGTTGGACTATGGCAGATATCAAGGGACTGAACCCTACGATAGTCCAGCATCATCCATCTCGAGGAAGGGGTAAACCGAAGAGGGATCCACAGCGTAGGCTAAACCCACTCATGCAAGAGGTGTACAAGCTGAAATAGTGAAACTGTTAGATAATGGGATCATTTATCCCATTTCCGATAGCGAATGGGTTAGCCCAATGCATGTGGTCCCTAAGAAGTCTAGCTTTACTGTGGTAGAAAACGACAAGCATGAGTTAGTGCAAACACGATTGCCCACCAAAGTTCGAGTATGCATAGACTATCGCAAGTTGAACGACGCCACTAGGAAAAATCATTTTCCCCTCCCATTTATCGACCAAATGTTGGAACGATTAGCCGGTCATGAGTATTACTGTTTCTTGGACGGTTACTCAGGGTATAACCAAATCCTAATAGCCCCGGAGGACCAAGAAAAGACAACGTTCACGTGCCCATTTGGGACATTTGCCTATCGTCGAATGCCTTTCGCCTATGTAATGCCCCCGCCACATTCCAACGTTGTATGTTAAGCCTTTTTCTGATATGGTCGATCGCTTCTTAGAGATTTTCATGGACGACTTCTCCGTCTATGGGAATTCATTTGACCAATGTCTCCATCACTTGGAGCTAGTGCTGAATAGATGCACCGAAAAGAACTTGACCCTCAATTGAGAAAAGTGCCACTTCATGTGCAGCATGGGATTGTCCTAGGTCATGAGATATCTAGGGAAGGGATCAAAGTAGACAAGGCTAAGGTGGAGATCATAGCCAAACTTCCAATTCCATGATGTGTGAAGGACATTCGTTCTTTCTTAGGACACGCTGGGTTTTACCTTAGGTTCATTAAGATTTTAGCAAAATTGCTAGACCCCTTACAAACCTCCTAGCTAAAGACATGCCCTTCATCTTTGACGATATGTGTAATAGCGCGTGGGAGGAAAGAAATTGGAACTCATCTCTGCACCTATCATCTCACCTCCGGACTGGTCCAACCTTTTGAGATCATGTGCGATGCCTCCGATTTTGCGATAGGCGCTGTCTTAGGACAGCGCAAGGATAACAAGCACAACGTGATCTATTATTCAAGTAGGACACTCAATGACGCCCAAATGAACTATACTACAACCGAGAGAAAGATTCTTGGCAGTAGTGTTTGCTTTGGAGAAATTCCGCCCATACCTACTTGGGACCAAGACCACGATTTTCACCGACCATTCTGCACTTCGATACCTAATGCTAAAAAAGGATGCGAAGACCCGACTCATTCGTTGGATCCTCCTCCTTCAAGAATTTGATCTCGAAATTCGAGATAAAAAGGTGTTGAAAATGTTGTCGCCGACCATCTCTCTCGTGTGCCAAACGCACCTTCTGACGACTGCCCATCAATGACAATTTCCCGATGAATAACTTCTAGCTATCTCTAAGGAACCATGGTTTGCGACATAGTAAATTACTTAGTCACAAACCAAACACCACCTAATTGGTCAAAACAGGATAGATACCGATTCTTGTCTCAAGTCCTATTACATATGGGAAGATCCTTACCTTTTCAAATATTGTAGCGACCAAATTATTAAGAGATGTGTCCCCGATGAGGAAACTAGAAGCGTTCTAGCCTTTTGTCATGAATTTGCTTGCGGTGGACACTTTGGTCCCCGCAAACTGCTGAAAAGATCCTACAAAGTGGCTTTATTGGCCAACTTTGTTTAAAGACGCATTTGAATTTGCAAAACGTGCACAAAATGTCAAATGATAGGAAGGATTTCTAAACAAAATATGATGCCCCTAAATCCAATTCTAGAAGTAGAACTTTTCGATGTTTGGGGCATTGATTTTATGGGACCCTTCCCTAATTCGTTTGGGCACCAATACATCTTATTGGACGTAGATTACGTATCGAAATGGGTTGAAGCCGTCCCTTGCAAGACAAATGACAACAAAGTTGTTGTCAAATTCTTGAAAGAAAACATCTTCTCGCGCTTTGGAACCCCTCGTGCCATAATTAGTGACAATGTACACATTTTTGCAATAGAACTTTTGAAGCTCTTATGCGAAAATATGTCATAACTCACAAGTTATCTCCGCCATACCATCTCAAACCAGTGGACAGGTAGAAGTTTCCAATAGGCAAGTCAAGCTTATCTTGAAGAAAACTGTGAATCAGAATAGGAAGGACTGGTCCACCAAATTGGTGGATGCCCTATGGGCATTTAGGACTGCCTTTAAAAACGATTCTAGGAATGTCTCCCTACAGACTAGTCTTTGGAAAGGCTTGCCACCCCCTGTTGAGTTAGAGCACCGGGCCTTATGGGCAATTAAGCAGCTGAATTTCGATCTAGAAAAGGCCGGTGAGCTTCGGAAATTGCAAATTTCTGAACTGAAAGAATGAGGAACGAAGCATATGACAATGCGAAAATTGCGAAGGATAGGGTTATGGTTTTTCACGATAAGTTCATCACGAGAAAAACTTTTGTCCAAGGACAAAAAGTGTTACTCTATAACTCTAGACTTCATCTCTTTCCCGGTAAGTTAAAATCAAGATGGACAGGGCCCTTCATTGTTAAGACTATGTTTCCACACGGAGTCATAGAGATCTACGACCCAAAAATGGCAGTACATTCAAGTAAATGGTCACGTCTTAAATCTTTTTGGAATCAGTTCCGGAAGTAAAAGCATCATGGGTCTTTTTGACCCAATGTATCGGTAACTGTATCTCTCTGCCAATTCATGCATCCATGCATTTCATTCATACATTGGGGACAATGCATGAGACAAGTGTGGGGAAGGGTAAAATGTAAAAATTAAAAATATATATATATAAAAAAATTTAATTCTTTTTCTCTTTATTTGTTCTAACATAACAAAAAAAATTAATTAAAAAAATTTTATAAAAAGGACAATATTTTGACTTATCTTTTGACAGAAATCTAAGTTAGTCTTAAGAATTAGGAAAATCATGATTAGGATTTCTAAAAACTTGGTCAAAATAAATAAATTGTTGAATTTTTAGGTATAGGAGGAGAAATTGAATAAGTAATTAGTCTTGATTTTTACCTTATGAAATGTGCATACCTAATGCATATCTAGGATTCTAAGACAAAGACTCGTATGCCTCGTAAAAAATATAAAAAAACAAAGAAATTCACTAATTAAGCTGGATACATGTGCCTCAAGAAGCATAAGTATTCAAGCCTAAAGGTGATTTTATAAAATAAAGTCCTTGGTTTTGTGACCTAGTTCACTCGAATTTGAGTCCGTGGGGTGTTTTCTCACCCGGTGCCCTAAAACTAACCAGTTTGGAGTCACCAACTTTAAGTTCGCTACATGGGTGGATTAGAAAGCCTAAGAAAACTAAAAAATATTATATGTATTAACACAATCTAATAGTCAATTAGTTAGGTATGAGGGCCTCAAGAAGCCTTGATACTTACACGAAAAAAAATTAGATGAGTTATACATATTAAAAAAAAGAAAAAAATAATCATAATAATAATAAAGAGGCATGAGAGTCCAAGTTAAGGAATTCCTAGTAAGATTCACAAGGATGCATATGACTTTTGTAACGAAAAAGATTATACAAAATTCAATTTTGATCCTTACCTAAAATGGATACAATTTACTATATAAAGACTAAGTTTAAGAATGAATAAAAATGATAATCTAAAACTTATAGACTACTTGTCTCTTCAACATATTTCAAATTTTTCCTTTTTATGGATTTTGGGGTGTAATCCGCTGAAAACCCTCACGAGAACACTCGTCCTCTAGGGTAACCTAGAGGTTTAACGGCTTGTTGCACATGCTAAGTGCAACCGTGATTCCTACGAAAGTGAGTTAGCTAGACTAGTTTTTCTTTTCTTATTCTTTTTTATTTTTACTCGAGGACGAGCAAAAAGATAAGTGTGGGGGTGTGATAGGTAGTAAAAATTGCATATTTATCACTACATTTACTATCATGTTTCCTATTTATTCTTTTAATTATGCACTATTACTAAAGTTTTGTTATTTAATGTGTGCAGGCCTTGAGTATTTATTCAAATAAAGAATAAAGCCTAAAAGCCTGAAGAGCCAAAAGCCCATGTCCAAGCCCAATGCAAAAGTTGCAATTACCAAATGTCAAAGTTGCAATTATCAAGTGCCAAAGTTACAAATACTAAAAGAAGAGGGAAGGGATAGACCTCTACTCAACCCTAAATGCTTGCAGGATGAGGATAAAGATAAAAGAAGGAGAGTGCAAAGATAAAATCGTTTTGAAGAGATTTAGATTTAGGGTAACTTGCTTCCCATGTTATCCCGAATTTTCAAAATAAAGAGTCGAGATGCCAATCTAAACGGATGTACACAGATGGACGGACCAGAGGAGGCCACGCGCGAAAGCGCGTGGCCAGGACAAGACTGTGGCCGCGGAAACGCGGCCAAATCCGTGTTTCCGCGGCCAGATGGATGAGAGGGGATACCTGCTTTGTACGAGAGTTTTACCGGGACTCTACTTCTTCCTGCTCCTATAAATACCCCTGCAGAGCAACAAAGAGGCGCATCCAGAGACGGGAAATTAGGGTTTCTTTAGTTTTCTTTTTTCAAATTTCTGTAATCTTCATTTCATTTTTAGCATACTTTGAGAAGAAGGAGCATTGTATTTGGACGCGATTTCAAATAAAGGTTACCTTTTTGCCATTTAAATTCTTGTCATTTAATTTCGTTTTACTCTGTGATCTTTCTATTTGTTTTGTTCTTCTTTCTCTCACAATTCTTCATATTAAACAAAATAAAAAAATTAAAAATATAAAAAAGATGATTAACTAATTCTAAAGTGTGGTTTGCTGATTTCTTAAACAACCCTAGAGCGTTTAGGATTGAAAGGATTGATAATAATTTTTAGAAACCCTAGGTTTAAGATAGATTGCTTGAAGATTAAATTGATAGTTAGTTTTTCTAATCTAGGTTACACCTCTAAACTATTCTTCACAACTTCATGCTTAAGTACTTTGACAGCATAACCTTAAGGTGAGACTTTTCTTATGCTGTACTTAGAAGTTAGGATGAACACTTGTTGGATTTTTAGTAGTGCAAATAGTTAGATTTAGATTCTATATCATTTTTTCTTGCTTGAATCTTTTCTAATAACCTATGATAGATTTTATGTATTTCAAGATGATATTCAATATTCAAGACTTGCACTATGGGTTGTGGTAGAAGATCAGTAAAACCACATATCTCCAATCATATATCCAAATCTAATCTCTCTTGTTTTGTTCTAAGGATACAGAGAAATCGTCCGAAAAGCTTGCATCGCATCCTTCCCTGTGGATCGAACCGCTTTGGCCCTTGCTGCAGTGGATAGAATTGAGACTGAGAATTCATAAACTTTAACTCTTTCTTTGCAATCTCAGTTTTTCAATGAAGTACATGCAAGAATCAGAGTACGGAAGCACGTAGTGCATTATACATTCAAACATATAAGTACAATTATAAAGTTATCACCAGATGTGACACAATATTACAGAATTACATCACCATAGGTGCAAATGCGAGAATATAAGGAGATATACAATAATGAACAGTACAAAATGAGGCTCAGAGTCATAACAGGAAAACTCTAGAGCCGAGCAGGGGGGCTGGAAGGATGGGGCTCTGGACGGTCTGTCGATGATCCACGCTACTGTTGTGCTTCTTTGATCAGCATCCGGAAGAATCTACAAGCTCCAACCTCTGAGACCTGGATATGAGGATCTAGAGGAGTCAGAACTCCCTGGCGAGTGGTGATGCTAATGCCAAATGGCGTACATAGATAAGCGCACGTGTATCGATAAATTCAAATCATAAACATGCATTAAAAATCGTATCTTGAGCACAAGCATACAGAAGCAGGTAGGTATATAGCAAGTGATATCAAGCAGGGATTACTCATGTATAATAAGATAAGAGTAGGAAACTAATGGAATAGAACACAAGTGGTAAGAAGGATGTAAGCAGCTCTAATATAATAATCATAAAATCGAAAATCTGAAGTAAAACCCGATGGAAGCAAACACGGCAAAGCATACAACGGATCCATAGTTGGCATCTTATTATTATTATTATTATTATTATTATTATTATTACTCATCTTATCCAGATGTCTAGATATGTGAACTAGCATCCCAGCATACATATATCCACATCTGAGTAAAGTAAGGTTGTTATAGGAAACTAACGGGGGTATCAACGAACAATGTTTATAGGCCCGGGACCACGGTCTAGGACGTTCCGTTGCTGGTGCTAGGAACCCCGCAAGGCATACAGGAGGGTCTTATAGGATGCCCTTATCAAGATGGTACCAATAAGGAAGGAGCCAGCGCTCCCCTCGGTCGCCTGGAGGCCCACAGGTCAGACCGGAAGTTATACTTGCACAACATACCTAGTACCACTGTAAACATGAACATGTATTGATATCCGCACGTTTCTCCCAACCCGATGTAGTTTTTCTTTTTTATGATTATTATGTAATTATCAATTTACGGGAATAGCAGGTGCAAGACATGATCAAGAATTTAGGAGTACATGAGTACTATAAATTCAGGTCACTGTATATAAAATACAGGATGACAGGTCACTGTATATGATACAGGATACAGGTACAGGATTCCCGTAAATGTGATAATCACAGGTCAAGTATTAATATGATAAGAGGCAGGCGATAAGTCATGTTATAATAAGGAGCAAGTGTCAAGTAGTAGCATGTCGGGTGTCAGGTGATAACATGACATGAGGGTGATATCAGGCAGGTGATAAGAGACAGCATGGTATATGCAATCACGTCAAGCGATAAAGGAAAATAGTATGATATACAAGAATGGTAAGAATACCAGAAAACCATGCAATTTCTGAAAAACAGTATAAGTAAGATTTTTAAATCTTCACAACCATTAATGAGAATCGATAAACTGGCAGGCAAGTAATTCAGCAAGCAAGTTAACATCCAAGCAGAGCTAAGCGGGGCTGGAGCGAACCTAATGTACAACACTAAATGCTATCACGCTCGGTGAGGTTATCGCTCGCAGCGTAGCTAGCACATGGGTCGCAGCAAGCGTATGAACGCCGTACTATCGCTCACGGCTAAGCCACGCTCAGGGGGGTAACTACGCTCGAACGGAGTAAGCGATTAGTGTTGATGCTAGGTCTGCCTACCAGGCGTAGCATAGAGAAAGACGTCTAGGATAAAACCTCAGAGGTTAAACCCGGAGGTTAGGCCTGAAGGTAAGAGTACCTGCAGAAGTGTTAGTTCCAAACAGCACATATAAGCAGTATTATCTACAGTGTTACAAGCATTCATCACAGGTATACATATATAATACTAGGCTTTCGGCCTCTTACAAATACAGGAGCACATCACAATGCAAAACGTGAATACAGACACAAATACATAATAACATACAGTAAGTCAACCTGATGAAGTGGGAAGTCCAAAAGGAAAGCGAAAACACTCGCCTAAATACAGAAAACACCATGAAATCCTCAATCTCCAGAATTCAGGTAACCAACGCGAATATGCGTTCAAATAATAATAACATTATATTATATGGAGAAGGAGGAGGAAGGAACCAGAAGGAGAGAAAATGAAGACGCGGGAATCGCAGACACGGAAGGAGAGTCACGTCGCGTAGATACCACAAACGCGGGTTCAAGACCCGCGTTTAAGCCATTACACGAGAAGAACGCGGACGCGGGCATGAGCTCCGCGTCACGTTAACATATGAACGCGAAGGTCACATTAAGGAATTGCTTGGATGCGGGGGTGAGCTTCGCGTCTAGCAATCAAACAACAAGAGAAAGAGAGAGAGACAGGGAGATAAGGGGGGAGAGAGAGACATGACATGAGAGAGAGAGAGAGAGGGAGAGATAGATGTGTCCAGGGAAGAGAGAGTGAGAGAGACAACAGAAAGTGAGAGAGAGAGACGCAGGGAGGAGGGAGACAGAGACGCAAGGGTGAGAGACGCAGGAGTGAGGATGAAGTACAGGGAACAGAGAAAGAAGAAATGGAAGAAAGAAGGAAAAAAGAATATAAAGAAAGAAAGAAGGAAAGAAAAGAAAGAAAGTAAGGAAAGGAAAGAGGATAAAGAAGAAGGGAAGGGGAGGAAGGCCTGCCATGGCCCGTCGGCAGTCACCGGAGGTGGCCGGAAATGGGCGGACAAAGCCCAAAGAAGGAGTGGGTGATGTGCAAGTCTAGTTCAAAAGGAAAATTTAGAGTCTTGAAAAGGGTTTCAGAGAGCGACGGATAGGTTCGTTGGAAAGAGCACGCTGAGGAGAAGAATTTGGTGTGATTGTTGGTGGCCGAAGTGATGTAGGTGGTGGTGAAATGGTGGAGAGGATGATGGTGAAAGTTGTTGACACTTAAAAAAGACAAGATCCTTATTGGTCCAAACAATGTCTAAACTTGTTGACATTTACAAAAGACAAGTGACAGACGAGCTGAAGACCAGTTTTTCACCCATCTCCGAGGGACAAGGAAGCAACTTGGACTCCACTGATCCAGCAAGCAGACAGTGAACCCGGATTGTTTCTAAACAGACCTCAGCAGGTCTAAGGTGCTAACACTTAGCATCACATGAGCCCAAAGGGATAGCCTCGCTTGAGAGGCTAGTATCACCCAACTTCGCCTTGAAGCCATTCGAAGCCTCGCCAAGAAGCTAACTCGCAACTTCGCCACAGAGAACTTCCAGCTCCGCCAAAGGGTTTCTCTTCGACTTCGCCAGAAGCTGCCTCTAACTCCGCTATGAGCTCAATGCGACAGCGCCGCTATTGGTCTACTATGGTCAACCTTTGACCAATCAAATCTCCAGATGAGATCGGATCCAATCAGATCAAATTAAAGATCAAATCAGAGATCAAATTTGGCAGTTGATTGCCGCAATCTCTTGACTCTTCTAAAACGAGTAAGAAGATTAGGGGAAATCCTCCAACGATATGGAAGGATCAAAACAGATCGAGAAGGTCCACCGACCTGCCAATTCTAGCTTCGCAGAAGCTGATCCTAGCCTCGCAGCAAGGCTACTTTCCAGATTCAAACAGATTCGATTCAATCTGTTTCCATATTTTCAAGGGACGATTATACCCTTGCTCTCCTTATAAATAGCCCACCAGGGGCACAAGGAGGGAAGACCACGAAAAAAGAGAGAAGACTCTACAAGCAGAGACTTCTTCACAAGCACCGTGCGCTCTCGAATTCAGAGACCTTTTAGAGAATTGCTTTCTCTAACCAGGGTGTTGATGCCCTAACATCGTCCTTCTTCTCAAGGAATCTCCGGAACCAGGCGAGAAGAATTCCTTATTGAAGGCGATTTTGAGAAGCAGCAAGAGGGTTCTACCCAACCTTCTGTTCTCTGATTCCCCGAACCAGGCGAGAAGGGAATCTCATCGCTCGCATCGTCAAAGGGACAAAGTGGTCGCGCGCTGACCGGACTCCTATCGGTACACTTCTCCAGAATCTCTGAGGAGATCTACTTGTAATCTTTTAAGAATACTTGTAATTTAGCTCCTCAAACTCTTTTTTGTAAGTTTTCCCTTTGCAAATCAATGAAAAACAAGATGGCGACTCCGCTGGGGAATGTATTCTCCACTGCCGAGAATCAAGTGTCGCAATGCGACGAACAGACCTTCGAGTCTAACTCTGAATTCAGAATTGCTGGTGCAGCCAGAGCCTCTCTGGTTTAAATCTTCAAGGAAAGTCTCTGCGAACCTACTGCGGTTCTCTGGCGCAACAAGGAAGCACGTCCGCAGGCTGATTCCTTTACTTGTGAGAACTTGGTGGTTCAGTTCGATCAAGGAAGATTTGAAGAAGTCCTCTCTGGGGGTGGCCCAATGCTTCGAGCACGGAAGCATAGGAGGGTTTTCCACGACCAAGTTTCGAATCAGAAACCGGAAGCAGAATTCTGCCAACACCCCTCAGCCTCGTGTGTGGCTAATCAGTTCCTCGCGAACCTAAGCCTCCTCTGCCAAGGCGGATATGGAGGCCTAAACAGAAGTCTTCAACCGAAGCTTCAGGCGTAGCTACGCCTAAACGCGCCTCTCTCGCGAAAAAAAAAAGCAAGATGCCTGTCTGCTCCAATCATAAAGTTACGACGGCAATCATACCGTCGTCCAATTTAAGAGCAGCAATGCCTCGCGTCGGCCTCGTTCTCATGAGCGAAGCTACTGTACCACAGCGTACGCGCAGGGTTCGTAACCGCGAAGCTAGAACCAAAGCACTATTCAGTGCTAATCTCATCTGCAGGGATAAAAGAAGCAGGACATCGTCCTATGTGCGATCCAAAAGAGCCTTTGCGCTCGATTGCAGGGACCCAACCGGGTCTGATTTGAGGAAATTGTTGACGGATAGACAAACCTCTTCCCCTGTTGTCAACAAGTGGGATTCAGCTGGTGACACTCCACTCGGTCCATTGCCGGCTGGGATCAATCCCCGCCACGCCTCCAAGACGACGGTCAGTTTTTGATCGACTATCGGTACAAGCCCCGATGAAGCATCACAGAAGGAGCATCTTGCGAGATCTCCCTCCGCATCCGTCAACATGACTGGGAGAGGGCGAGAGCTGCGCGCAGGAGAAGACAAACAGCTGACGACATCCCCTACAGCTCCCCAGATCCAGATTACAGCCCAGGCTTAGGCGAAGATTTGGTGCATGAAGAGGGTGTTTCCGAAACACCAGATCCAGGGTGGCGATACCCTACACTTATGAACAGCCTTCCTCCTCGACGGCCCTAGCCTCGCCAGAGCCCAGGAGATCACTCCAATCATCGGACGAAGAAGATGAAGATAGTGGGTATGCCTCTTCGGCGACAGTTAGCTCGGTGCGAACAGACAGAGCATCAGTCAATATGGCTGATAACGTCAACGACGATCTTCGTCGGCGCCTGAAAGCTCAGGAGCAAACTTCCAGAACTCAGCAAGAGGCTCTGGACAATATTCAATGCTCGCACAACTCCTCAATAACCGGAATAACAATGATGCCGGGAGCAATCACGATGAGGAGGAACACTTCAGCAATGAGCAACCAAAGCCGAGAAATCCAAGGAGGGTTCTTCCTTAGACGCCGAAGTCCTTAAGGGCCTCCAAGCTCAAATCGCATCTCTAGCTCAGAGGGATGAATTAAAAGGTAGGGGCAGTCCGTCCTTATCCGCTGGAGTGGGATTCGGTGCCATATCCTCCGAAGTTCAAACCGCCAATGTTGCATACCTATGATGGAAAGAGCTCGCCAAATCAGCACATCTACTATTTTCGGTCTCAGACTGGTAATGTTATAAGCGATGACGCCATCATGGCTAGGCTATTCATTGGCACCTTAAAAGGGTGGCATTTGACTGGTTCCGAAGTCTCCCCCCGGGCTCTATCAACTCCTGGATTGACCTGGAAACTCGGTTTCCTCTCTCATTTCTATGAGGACGATACCGAAGTAACCATGGACAAGCTCCTCTCCACTGTGCAGAGGAAGGGCGAATCTGTCCGTGACTACATTGAACGGTTCAGAAACTTATCCTTGATGTGCCCAGCAGGGATGCCATTACCATGCTCTTACAGACATGCAGACACAACTTCCTAGACCAAGTGGAAGTTCGCATGGGGGCTGTTAAAGCCCACACTTGGAAAGAATTGGTCGAACAAGCTGAGATAGCCGAGAAGTCGCTAAAAGTTCGAACCATCCACCCCTAGAGGCAAGTGGGGATGAACAACAAAGGGCATAGCGACCTACCGCAATCTTCTCAGCTAAAGGCAAAGAGACTATGTCTATGGAGTTATCCGGAGATGTGCAATCGAAGGCCAAGAAGAGTGGCTTCAACAATCAGGAGCCTAAATTCCCTCCAAAGCAGTACTCGTTCAAAGACGATCAGGTGGTCACCATATTCCATCTGCTCCACAAAGGGAACAAAATGAAGCTGCCAGATGCTCGGCGTCCCAATGAGATAGGGCGCACAAACAACCCTAAATATTGTCTCTACCATAGGATGATTCACCATCCAATCTGACAAGTGCTATGTCCTCAAGGACAGAATACAAGCCCTGGTCGATGCCGGGGTTCTGACGTTGAAGACGGAGCAGAAGAAAGTCACTGCCAATATGGTGACTCTTGAGTTCGGCAAAGCTCCGAAGGTCACAGTTCCTGACGGGACTTATTCCGTCCCTGCGCCACGGTTGGAAGTCAGCATCTTCCAGCTACAGCTCAACAATAAAGGTCTTGTTCCCTTAACATTGGAGACAGGAGAAGTCATGTGGATACATCCAGACCTCGTCCAAGACGTACAGCGAATCCAAAGCAGCCCAATTCAAAGGGCAAGTCTTGCAATGTCATCTCCATCCTGCCAGACGACGGCAATCTAACATCGCTTCCCTCAGTGATTCGGAAGGAGAAAAGTTTGCTTGCACGGCACAAGCCGACGCGCCTCAACAGACGGGCACCCGATCCAGAAAATCATACTTGAGGCAGTATGAAAATCTACTGACGAGGCACAACAGCAAACGGCGTCAGTACAATACCAGCATCCGCTCCAATCCCAGCAAAGGGAAAAGAGAGGCCTAAGGAGGTACGATTCAACCACGTGTTGAAGAAACCACCAGGCCGAGGGTTGGATACGCCCTTTCGGTTTGACATATTGGCTCAGCTGGCAATATCCCAGCTCGTATCACTATACACGAGCTCCTTCGCCTCTCAAAAGAGACAAGAAAAGCACTCAGGGATGCGCTAGCCGATTCAGAATCCTTTCTGACATGCATGCCTGAAATCCCTAACGATGACGTTCAGTCTCCTTTCCCAGAATGTCATCATGCACAATCAAAGGTGCCTGCCATTACATTCACAGCGAAAGATATGCTTCTCAAAGACAACAAGCACGATCGACCTCTGTACTACACCGATATATCGGTTCAACGTGCATCGAGAGAATACAAGTCGATCCGGGGTCCGCACTCAGCATCATCCCCAAAAGGCTTCTCTCTTCCTCCTCCATACCATTGTACAGGTTGTCCGCAACCACTACTACAATATACGGTTTCAACGCCGGGAGCAGTCATCCACTGGGAAAAATTCGACTCCGTTGCAGAATCGGGAGTCTGAAGTCAGAAGTGACATGCTATGTCATTGATGCTGACACATCATATAACCTGCTGCTGGGACGGCCATGGATCCATGCCAACTGGATCGTTCCCTCTACTCTGCACCAGTGCTTCAAATGTTGAAGATGACGCGACAGTACGAACTGTCTTCGCTGAAAGGCAACCATTCAAAGGGGTGGAAAACTACTTCACTGACGCTCTCCTGTATCAAGAGGCCGGTGGAGCACTCCAAGAATCGTTGTCGGACGATGATGAAAGTGGCAACGAGTCGGATTCAGAATCCGAAACAGGCATGCCAGCCATTCTGATTGGTGAACCAATTATAGCGTGTCTCAATAATCCCCTATGTATACTCCTTCAGACGATGAGGGTGAATGGCTAATTAATGATAATATTTCTTTTGATTATCCCGCGACTGTTGGATTATTTGAATCCATTACGGGTGGCTCTCTGCACATGCCTTTACATAAGCAAGTGCGTCCAGTACACCCTTGGAATCCGCAGAAGGAGCCGTCTTGGTAATCCCGCCATCCAAAGAAGGTCAGTTACCGATAATCTTCGGTAGAACCTAACCACGGGGACCCACGGTCGCAGATTCAAGTTCAGACTCAGACACTCCACAATTCTTTCATTACGCGCAGTCAGCGCGTCATGGGATACGACTTGAAGCATGGAGAAGGCCTAAATTTTGGAAAAGGAAGGCGCGGTTTGATGCGGAACTTTGTGCCTAAAGGGAAGCCTGCAATTACTATGATAGTACACGTAGGGGTTGGGATATGTTACACCCACATCGTCAGCAACGGTTCAAGCCAAGGACGATGGATCAGTTCCATCACATTCAGCCTCATCCTCCGAGTGGGACTCAGACGTCAGTGTGGAATGATGTTCGAAAACCTCACCGTCAATATGACCTCAAGCAGTCAATTGGAGCCCGCAGAAGCCACTGATGAGGAACCATGGGCCCAGCAATTAGACCTTCAATGGGAAAGCGATTCGAACTGCGCGAGCCACCCACTGAAGACAAGGTGATGCAGGTCAATCTGGGAAGTCAAGATCATCCCAAACCCATCTTTATAAGTGAAAGCCTATCACTTATAGAAAAGGAGGAATTGATAATGCTCGTGAAGGAGTATATAGACGTTTTCGCATGGAGCTACGAAGACATGCCCGGACTTGATCCACAGGTCGCCATGCACCGTCTGAATATCAAGCCCGACGTCAAGCCAGTCAAGCAGCAACAACGTCGGTTCCGCCCAAACATCATGGAAGCTATTGAAGCCGAAGTTCACAAACTCATTGCATGTGGCTTTATCCGGGAGGAGCAACATCCAGATTGGTTGGCTAATATAGTCCCCGTCCTCAAGAAGAACGGAAAATACGGATCTGCATCGACTACCGTGACCTCAATACGCTTGTCCTAAGGACAAATTCCCACTACCCATCACCGACGTCATGATCGACAACACATGTGGGTTCGAAAGGATGTCTTTCATGGATGGCTTTTCAGGATACAACCAGATTAAGATGTATCCCGGGACGAGAAGCATACTTCGTTCCGAACACCATTGGGGGTATACTGCTACACTGTAATGCCCTTCGGACTGAAGAACGCCGGAGCAACCTATCAGCGGGCAATGAGTACAATCTTCCGCGATCATCTCCGAAAAACAGTGGAGTGCTATGTCGACGACATTGCCGTCAAAAGCCGCAACAAGAATGACATCTTCGCGACCTGAGAACGATGTTCGACATAATGCGGCTCATCAACTGAAAATGAACCCGATAAAATCCTTCTTGGGAGTGTCAAGTGGCAAGTTCCTTGGGTTTATTGTCACATCAAAAGGGATTCATCTTGACCCAGACAAAGTCAAAGCCATCAGAGCATGTATCCACCGAGGAATCTCAAAGAGCTCAGAGGCTTGCAAGGCAGGCTGGCCTATATCAGAAGATTCATTGCAAATCTCTCAGGCCGCTGCCAACCGTTCACCCGACTCATGAAAAAGGGTGCCTCCTTCGTATGGGATCAAGCTTGTCAGGAAGCTTATGAAGACATCAAGAGGTACCTCACAAAGCCTCCAGTCTTAGTGGCCCCTACATCAGGAAAACCATTCTTGCTTTATGTAAAAGCTATGGATTACTCCCTCGGTGCCCTCCTCGCTCAAAAGGACGACAATGGCCACGAGCAGGCCATTTATTATCTGAGCAGAACTCTCATAGGAGCGGAATCTCACTACAACCCTATCGAGAAAGAGTGTTAGCTCTCGTCTTCGCTATTCAGAAGACACGACATTATTTGGTCGGCCAGACCATACATGTCATCTCCAGAGTAAACCCATTGCGTCTTCTTATGACGAAGCCAGGATCATTGAATTCAAGATTGGCTAAGTGGGCACTTTTATTGTCTCAATACGACATGATCTTCACGCCTCAGAAGGCGGTTAAAGGCCAGGCCCTTGCAGAGTTCTTGGCTGCTCATCCATTTCCGGAACACTCAAGCTCCACGAAGATATCCCTGATGAGGTCTTCGAGTCTAATGCAACCTCAGAGAGGAAGTAGGCAGATGTTCTTTGATGGAGCATCGCGAATGGGCCCTAAAGGCAAAATTATTGCCGGAGTGGGGATTGTGTTTATCTCCCCACAGAATCATGTCTTGCCCAGAGCATTTTCTCTGACAGAATCGTGCTCTAACAATGTAGCTGAATACAATGCTCTGCTCATTGGTCTTCAGCTCGCTCATGGAATGGGGGTACGCTACTACTCGAAGGTTATGGCGATTCAAACTGATCATCAATCAGGTTAAAGGCGAATACGAAGTCCGCCATGAGGACTTGGTGCCTTATTATCACACGGCCGTTGAATTGGCCAACCTATTTGAAGGTTTCTACATCGGGCATGTGTCTCGATCTCAAAACACCAAGCAGATGCTCTTGCTGCATTAGCTACAACACTAGCCTTACCAGCCGACACCGAGTATCACCTCACAGTCGCAACTCGACATCTTGTATGCTCCAAGCACATGCTAAGAACTCGAGAAGTCTATAATATCTCCACGGATCTTGAGCCGAGGGATTGGCGCTTTCCTCTCATCGACTATGTTCTGCACGGTCTGCTTCCAGACAATCCTAAAGAAGCGACATCTATTAGATGAAGGTCTCTCCGTTTCTACTACTATCCGATCCGATCTGAAGACACTTTACTGTCGTTCATATGACGGTGTCCTCCTCCGTTGCCTTTCTAATTCAGAGGCACAGAAGCGCTTCAAGAGCGCAGAATGGCACTTGTGGAGATCATCAGCCAGGTCCAAAGCTTAAAGACAGGTTGCATAGGCTGGGATATTATTGGCCAACTATGATAGCCGACGCCATCCAATATGCACGAAGGTGTAAAGCATGTCAGATTCATGCGGACTTCATACACCAGCCTTCGGAGCTGCTCCACCCGACTGTTGCTTCATGGCCATTTGAAGCATGGGGAATAGACGTCGTAGGGCCAATCAGCCCTTCTTCGACAAGAGGTCACCGGTTTATCCTAGCAATAACCGACTACTTTTCAAAATGGGTGGAGGCTATACCACTGGTTGAAGTCAAAACCTCCAATGTGGTTCACTTTATCAAGCACCACGTCATCCATCGATTTGGTGTTCCTAGGCGGATCATTCACGATAATGGTCCCCAATTCATAAGTCAAGTATTCTATCGGTTTTGCGAGAAATACCGAATTCAGAATGTGGCTTCAACTGCCTATAATCCTGCTGCCAATGGCTTGGCGGAAGCATTCAACAAAACAATCATCAAGCTGCTCAAGAAATTCGTCTCCTCGAATAAGCGAGATTGGGACGAAAAGCTCGTAAATGTCTTTGGGCCTACCGAACCACGGTGCGGACACCGCAGGCAATACGCCTTTTTCCCTGTATATGGGTGCGAAGCAGTCCTCCCATTGGAAATCCAGATGCCATCGTTGCGTGTAGCTCTGATTACTAAACCACATCAGAGGACAATGATCGCCTACGCCTTCAAGAGCTCGAAGCTTTGGACGAGAAGCGACTACAAGCTCAGCAGCATATCGAGCTATATCAAGCTCGAATCTCAAAAGCCTTCAATAAGAAGGTCAAACAGAGAGTCTTCCAGAAAGGAGACCTGGTCTTAGCCGTCAGACGACCGATGATTATGACGCACAAGACCAAAGGCAAATTTCAGCCTAAATGGGAAGGACCGTTGTAATAGAAACAGTCTATTCAAACGGAACATACCGCCTCACGACTGCAGAGGGCGACCTACTCATGATGCCGATCAATGGCAAGTTCTTAAGAAGTATTATCCTTAATCAAGGATCCTTCTCTTGATCAAGTTAACACTACACCTCTGATCAAGATCTCCGTGTCCGAAGCACACACAAAGAGAGCCTTTCTCTTCCTCCAAGTGAGGTCATACAGCCATAACCAACAGGAAACCTGGCCGTGCACCAGTTATCCTAAAGGGGAATCAGGGTTATGCAGACATTAACCCGATAATCCAATATCCTTAACGATTAAGGATAGAGGAAATGTTGGCCTGTAAGCCCAACATAAGTCCTCGACAACTCATCATGCTGAGGGAATAGCATGGCTAGCCCAATTCAAACGGTAGTTGGTAAAGGCATATCAAACCCGTTGACAGCTGGGGATTTGCCAAAAATCCTAAGGGACCTGTTCCCATTTGATTCCCTCTCCAAATCACTTACCAATTCTCATCCATAGAATGGTAAGACCACATACACATTTCGCTGTTACGTTAACATTAAACCTATGACAGCAATTCCCTCGTTTCTCCCGTGAGAATGTGACCTCCAAAATCACTTACCAATTCTCATCCATGGAATGGTAAGACCACATATACATTTCGCTGTTACGTTAACATTAAACCTATGACAGTGATTCCCTCGTTTCTTCTTCCCGTGAAAACGAGACTTCTCCCAAATTCCACTACAAATTCGATACTTATTGACATTTACAAAAGATAAGTATCACCAACCTTGAGCTTGGTAGCGTCTCATCCGGTTATGTCATTGCGACCTCTGAACCAGCAGACAGCTAAGTCTCAATTCTGAGCCCTGTTGACATTTACAAAAGACAGGTCTCGATACTCGTTGACATTTACAAAACGAGTATCACCAATTTTTGAAGCTTGGTGGCGTCTCATCCGGTTATGTCATTGCGACCTCTGAACCAGCAGACAGCTAAGTCTCAATTCTGAGCCCTGTTGACATTTATAAAAGACAGGTCTCGATACTCGTTGACATTTACAAAAGACGAGTATCACCAATTTTTGAAGCTTGGTGGCGTCTCATCCGGTTATGTCATTGCGACCTCTGAACCAGCAGACAGCTAAGTCTCAATTCCGAGCCCTGTTGACATTTACAAAAGACAGGTCTCGATA
Source organism: Agave tequilana (assembly GCA_038442645.1). Lineage (NCBI taxonomy): Eukaryota > Viridiplantae > Streptophyta > Magnoliopsida > Asparagales > Asparagaceae > Agave > Agave tequilana. The sequence continues at coordinate 4,947 of JAVJIF010022947.1, read as the reverse complement.
CTCGTTGACATTTACAAAAGACGAGTATCACCAATTTTTGAAGCTTGGTGGCATCTCATCCGTTTATGTCATTGCGACCTTTGAACCAGCAAACAGCTAAGTCTCAATCCGAGCCCTGTTGACATTTACAAAAGACAGGTCTCGATACTCGTTGACATTTATAAAAGACGAGTATCACCAACCTTGAGCTTGGTGGCGTCTCATCGGTTATGTCATTGCGACCTCTGAACCAGCAGACAGCTAAGTCTCAATTCCGAGCCCTGTTGACATTTACAAAAGACAGGTCTCAATACTCGTTGACATTTACAAAAGACGAGTATCACCAATTTTTGAAGCTTGGTGGCGTCTCAACCAGTTATGTCATCGCGACCTCTGAACTGACAGATAGCCAAGTCTCATTATCCAACCCAACAAGAATTATGTTCTCAAGGAATGCACTACAATTCGGAATCACAATCCAAAAAGAAGAACAAGATTGAAGATTCGACAAAAGAAGAAAGATTTTTCATTCATTTCAAGAGGATAAAGTACATGGAGCTACAAGCGTACACTGTACGATCTGAGCCGCCCTCCGAGGGTGTTTAGTCTCGTCTTCCTATCGTCAGCAGCCTGGGCAAGCGCTTGTGACCTCAGCTCAGCCTCATTGAAATCTTCCGCCTGAGCCAGACGAGCTTCGGCCTCCGCCAAAGTAGCCCTCTGTGACAACCCCTGCCGCGCAAGCTCCTCACTCTGAGCTTTGCTCTTCAAGCCGCGCAGTTTCCTCAAGACGCACCGGTATGGCCTTGGATAAGAGGAGATTTGCTTTCCTAATTATTTCCTCAGCCTTCGCAATCTTATCCTCAGCGCCAAGAAGAGCACTAGTGGAGGCGTCAATTGCACTTCCAACCTCCGCTTCCCTTGTTTCCAAGGATTTCAAGTCAGAAGAGATAGCCTTAGCAGCCTCTTGAGCGGCAAGCCGGGTCTCGTGCTTTTGAGCAATGAGAAGCGCGAGCCGGTCATCAACTAAAGACTCCGGGTCCGAACGGTGGAGGCGGCGCCATTCCTCCGCATCCTTCTCAAATTCATCCACCAGGAGCTCCAAATCAGTGGCCTGGTGATCCCCTCAAAGTCCCGAATACTCTCAATATCACGGGAGAGGACCCCCTTTAACCTTGAGAATGGCATAGTTGAGCCCTTCAGAACCAGGTCGATAGTCCGCCCTAAGCCTTTATAAGTTTTCGACCAGGTCACCGATGTAATCGTTCTCGACCTCAGCCACTTCCGGTAAAGAGGCAACCTCGGAATAGTCCACAGCCTGGTCGACGCCGTCGCAGAAGAAGCAGCGGGGGCACTGACAGCAGTCGGACAAGCCAGGGCGATCTCAGCGAGTCCTCATCGAAACAAGAACGCCAGCCATCGCGGAAGAAGGACTAGCAACCACCTCCTGAGCAGCAGGCTCAACCACCAGGTTTGGAGAAGTAGGGCTTCTGATCACCCTCAGCTCCGTACTTGGCAAAATTGTCGGCACCCCACTCGTTGTTACAGTTGGAGTGAGGACACCTCCGGGACTGCCGCCTCCGCAACTTCTGGCCTTTCGACTGACTTGGGCCCGATAAGAAGGCAGGTCGCCGTACAGCGCATCCAGCATAGCAGCATCAGCCGTGGTCGAAGCGCTCATGTCACCCCTTGACCCTTCGGGGAGATTTCCCGGCTTTCTTGAAGCTGATGCATCTTGAGGCCGAACACCTGTAACAAGACTGCGGTCAGTCGGAATACTACATGCAGAAGAAACCAAGAGGTTACGACAATACCATAAGATGACGTCGCCTCAAACGTCTCGCCAGCCACATCAGTCTCCAGGGGCTCCATCGGAAAATTTTTGGCAGAATCAACACGAATAGCTGGCTCGCTTTCGCTTGCCGAGTATCCTGTGGACCACCCGATAGAGCTCGATCCCTCAGACTTCCTTTAGAAGTCCCAGCGCCCGAAGGACCGATGTCGGCCACATCACCTCCGGACTCCTCCGGAAGGGCACAGGAACCAGCTTCAGCTCCATAATGAATAGGGGATCATAATGTTCCCCTTATTCTCCAGCTGCCTCAGCTCCTACAATCAAAAAGGATTGATAATAGCCATAGGAACGCATAAAAAGGCGTATTATATGGACAAGGTTAATCTTACCCAGACCTGGAACGAATTCACCACTAGTTGGTTCAGCAACCAACGGTTCAGCTGCTAATGGGGCAGCAGGAGGAATCGCTATAAGAGCGATAACCTCTACGACAATCGTAGGAGCTTGGCGACGGGGCTTCTTCGCCAATGATTTCCTACGAGAGCTACCTACCCGCTTTCTCTTGAAGTGGACGTCAGAATCCTCTTCTTCCACTTCTCCCGCACGTCGTGGGGAGATGTCCCCACCACGCCAGAGCCAGCCGCATGAGTATCAGCTCCCATCCCCGGCCTCGAAGCGAGGACTCCCTGCATCAGAAGCCTCGCTATCATCTACAGCGATGAACTCCTCCAAGCCAGGGACACGAACCCGTTTGCCTTCCTTTCTCTCAGAAGCCTTTCTCTCAGTCGATGAGAGATTAACTTCACACCCGAACGGTTGGCATTGAATCCAGGAGGTGTGGAGTTGGAAGCCGCATACCATTAGCAAAAGCACAGGGTCGTCAGAAGGTTGGATCCTTCAACGGCGTGCGCAGCCACGCCCAGTGCCGCCCGCAGTAAAGAATCGCCAGGCACGGGCCCCATCGATGAGACTCCCCATGAAGGATAAATCGAGATTGGGGTTGCCCACATACAGCTGGTCGTACCCAAACTGTCGAGCAAACCAGCTTGGGATGTAAGGTTCTAAATAGCAGACATCCCCGCTTCTATACAATAAATGTGAGGGCCGGATGCTGACCAGCCACTCAAAACCCCCCGACTCATGGGAGACTGTCCTGACTCCGCATCTCAGAATTCTCGTCGTATCCTGCGCCCCGAATGCGAGGAAACAGCGGAATAGTTGTAAGCGTCATGACGACGCACTAACTTGCGGGCCTCGGCCACGTAGGTCTTCAGCCAGGAACATCCTTCGAATCGGCGGAGAAGAGCCATTCGAACACACCCTGCGGAGGGTCTCTCCAGCTTCAATCAAAGAAGGGCAGTGCAAGGCAAACCATGCCATTAAGTAAGTGTATGGCAGACCACCCTAGGATTGGGTCCATCACAAGGCAGGATGGCACTCTTCCCACGCCTCGTCGCCGGTGGCCTGCAAAAGCCTCCGTTAATGCGCGAAGGCCTCTTTGAATACAGCACACCATGGCCGAAGGAGACCCGACGGTGGCCATGGACCAAGCGAACGGCAGGCAGCAAAACATTCGGGTGGACGATGTCACCCGAGGAGGATGGCACTACGCATTTCTTCAACCAGACGGTTAAGAAACCGGCCAACAGTGCCTTCCGGGACATCGGCTGACGAGCCTGATGGTGAAAGCTCCGAAGGACATCACCCTTCTTGTAGGGACCATCGTCTTCTGTCATGACAATATCCCTTTGGAGCATACCTCCATCCGTTCAAAAATGTCGCCATCTGCAACTCCACAATGAGCTGCATCAGGAGCATTCTTCATATCTGGGAATAGGTAACTCGTCCAGTTCTTCAAGCTCTTCGAGCTACCCTTGCTGCACCATGGATGCTAGAACAAATGTGCAAATGGCACATTAACTCCCGATAAGTCTCAAATAAAGCAAGCTCCTGCTTCTCCAGAAGAGCCAACTCTGTCTCGCATGGAAGTACTCTTCATACGGGAGAGACCCGAAAGGCAGGGTAGAGATTTCCCTCATCTCGTGCAAGGTCATGCCAAACTCGCCAACTGGGGTGAAAAGGTCCCCGAAGCTGGGCAATACAACTCAAGGATGGCGTAGAAGCACGCCATCTTCATATCAATGCCGTAACAGGTCGCCCTTACGGCCTCATAGAGGTTTAACCTCTCCAAGTCCTCCTCGAAGTGAGCGAGGATATAGTTGGTCAGTCCGCCCACCATGTCTTTGGGGGATGAACCCAACCAGGAGTTCCTGAAGTCAGTGGCAGGATAGTTCCCGTCAACTGCGCAGAATTGGGTGCCAAAGGTCTGCGCCACAGCCGGATTCTCTCCTACCGGAAGCTCCTGCTGACACGTTTTCAGGATATAGGCCTATTATGTTGTGAGGAGGGCCCGCCCTTGAAAAACCAGGAGACTGAGATTTCAATCTCCCGATGTGGACGGACTCGACACTTCGGCTCACGCCCCATGCCATCTTCCGAGCCTGATTTACACACTCAAAAGAAGACAAGGAAAGTGCCGCTTGTTAGACGGAAGATAAAACTTCTCGCCATCCAACTCGAAGATCCACTATCCTCGCCTGCCTGCAATTGGCGATCAGGATCAGACGCGCATCTCCGAACATGAAATTAGGCTTTTTATAAGTCCGACGTTCGATGTCTTCGAGAGGAGCGTGGTTAGAAATACTCCTCATGGTGAGCGGTCACCACCATGGATAGAGTGTCCCGGATGACGGAACTCCGCTCACTAAAGAGAGAAGCCTGGCCATAGAATTGAAGGCTGATACTGCCATCCCGCTCGGCTGGTCATCCCAAACAGACTATTCAAGGGACCAGGGGTGTAAGGCACTGCAAGAAAGAAAAGGAAGAGAACTATGATTAGTTCAACAATCAAGCGGACATGGAGATATAAGATTCGCTAAGGCATAGCCTCACCCCGTGAGCAAGGCCAGTAAGGCGACAGCCTCGACAACGCTTGATCTCGCAGACAAATCTGCATTTTGCAGAAAAACGTCTAAGTACCAACTTCGCTTAAGCAGAAGTGGTATAGCCCTAAGGGCTGACGTCATCAGAGGGCATTATGGTCAAGAGTCATCCTTCGTGGCCATGACTGAAGAGCAGACCCGAGTCCTGTTCCTCAAACAAGACGAAGACAGCCC